>JAAALK010000085.1:33142180-33153692 GCA_019279435.1 Zizania palustris | reverse complement strand
GGCGCCCATTCACCCCCCCTCTGGTCGCTACTTTCGGTCCTACAAGTGGTATCAGAGCGTTGGTTAGGTTTTTCTAATATCTTAACGGATTCAAAAACATAGGTAGTGACCATGACGTCTTCTGGTAAAATCCCATCCCTAGAAGCTTTTGGCTACACTTATTGGAAGACTCGCATGCGAGCATACCTTATGAGCCAAAGCTCGGACATATGGGAGATTTGTGTTCATCCTAGCTTCACCATAACGACTATTGCTGCGGATACTGCTGCTGATGTATTACCCAGCATCAAAATAATAGTAAGGCGGTGAATATTTTATTTTCTGGTCTAGGTCCTAGTGAATTTGAGCGTGTTAGCCATCTCACCACTGCTCGTGAGATCTGGGCTACCCTCCAGGCACACCATGAGGGGACAGCTCAGGTCAAGGCTAGACTATATCAGACCTACCGGCGTGAGTATGAAAATTTCTCACAGAAGCCGGGTGAGACTGTTGAGGCCTTGTTTGGTCGTTTTCAATCGATCATTAACAAGTTTCGTGTTAACAAGGCCGAGGGTGATCAGCTGGTCTCGGACCATGAACGGGCGCTTAAGGTACTTCATATTTTAGACCCTAAGATCTAGGGAGATCAAGGTTTCTTCTATTGTTGAGAGCACATCTTATGATACCTTGACCATCGCAGAGCTTTTTAGTAAGCTCAAGGCCTCAGAGGTCGATATTCAGTTGAGATCAAATCTCACTGATTTTGCCTCCAAGACTCTAGCACTTGCGACACCGTCTGCTGATCCTAATTGCCATGAGTTGTACTGCTTTTTCCTTGATGTCTATCTCTGAGGAACAACTTGATACTCTAGGAGATGATGATTTGTGCTTGTTTAACAACCGGCTTGCGACGTGTTTATGATAAGCGAATGTTTAAGAGACACGACACAAAATCCGGATGCTTTGAGTGTGGTGACCTAGGTCATTTTATTGCCGACTGCCCCAAGTAGAAGAATTACAAGAAGGGAACCAGTGGCAACTCCTACAATTTCGGCAAGTACGACAACTCCACGAAGGGCAAGCCCAAGACAAGATTCTTTCGAAAGGCGCTAAAGGATTACAGGCGTGAGAACAAGAAGCGAGACAAGACCTTCTTCGCCGAGATGGAGAAAAGATACTCCAAGAGATCCTCGTCTTCCTCCTCGTCTTCAAGTTCAAGTGATGAAGAGATCATGATCAGGAAGGGAAAGGACAGGGACAATCCGGCGGGCCTCTGTTTCATGGGCTTCAAGGACAAGCCGAAGAGTCGCTCACGTCACAGCCGAAGATCCCACAAGAGCTTCTGTTCAATGGCTCTTGGAGAGAAGAAAGAGAAGGACTCCTCCGATGACTCCGACGATGACGACGATGAGAAGGCATCTTCCTATGAACAAGAAGTTGTTAATTTACTAGAACAGAACAGTCAGGAGTTGAAGTATAGGGAGAAACTGCTTAGAGGGGCTAAGAAGAGGATAGATGAGCTTGAGAGTGAGCTTGCCACAGCAAATGGCAAGATTGAGAGTCTGTCTTCTTCCCCTTGCTTGGGTGATAGTGGTGAGTGCCCTAATTGTGAGGTGTTGTTGTGTGACCTGACGACTCTTAAGTCCAGGTACACAGAGAGAGTAGATGAGAGAGACGCATTAGCCACTGAGCTTCAAAGCGCTCAGCAGGAGCTAAAAGATGCTCATGCCACTGTTGTCGCACTTTGTGTAGACTGCCCATCTCATTTAGCTAGTATAGCTGAGCTGAGAGCCAAGAGTGATGAGCAGTTGAGCGAGTTAGATGGAGTGAGAGCTGAGTTGGAGCAGACTAAGCTAGAGCTTGAGACCTTGTCAGTTCCATCCACTGTTTGTGAGAGCTGTTTATCCATTAGAATGGAGTTGATTAAGCTAAAAGCTGAGAAGTCTGTCGAAGTTGATAAAGAGTGTGAGATTTGCTTGTCTCAGGTGGAGGTGTTAGCTTCTTTGAGAGAGGAGCTAGCTGATGTTCAGAATGAGAACTTTTACCTCCGTTCAATCCTGAGTTGGATCAGTGCTAAAGAGCCACAACTCGGCATGATGATCCAGCAGTTCAAGAGACAGGATGAGTTTGGGGTAGGTTACACCTATACCAAGGCTGATTTTGAGATCGCCATTAGCCGTGCAGTGGAGTGGAGTAAGATGACTCTCGAACATAGATATCCCAAGACTCACTCCACTGAGTCCTTTAAGGATAGTCAGCCCAAGGATGGAGTGATCCAAGAACAACCTAAAGCTCCACCTAAGAAGCAGATCTGGATTCCTAAGCCTAAAACCCTTCACACTTCTCTTGATTCTTTACCTGGACCCTCTCACACCAAAGAAGCTTCACCCAACACCACCAAGCCTAAGAATCCTAAGCCTCAACCATCAATCCAAGAAGCCTACCTATCACTGTGAGTTTTGTCAGAGAGACGGGCATCTTGAGAAGTTTTGCTTTAGGAGGAAGCGGATTGAGCGAGCAGAGAGAGCTCGAGGTGGGCAGGAGCAGTTCTACCAGCAGGGTGGTAGACAGAGAGTTCCTCGACGTAGAGAGAGGCTAGAGGCTAGGCCACGTCGTGTAGGTGGTGGTAGAGGAGACGATTTTTATGATCGTGCTCCGGAGGGTGGTTTTCGTTCCGGCATAGTTCCAGATCATTATAGATACGGTGTTGGACCTCGTGACCGTGATTTTAGGCAGAACAGAGGACCGCGCTTTGATCCGCGCTTCAGTCCAGACTCATATGATTCCTTTTGCTTTCCTACATACGCGCAGATGGCTCGACACTGGTTCAACACTTTTACTAAACCTGGCATTGGTCCGTTTGATCCCACTCATGATTATTGATCGTGTTTTGGGAGCTGTGTATCTTTTTTAGGATATTTTTAGTCAGCTTTTCATTGGTATCAGTTTTTCTTTCTTCTTTATTTTTATTGAGTCTTTTTGTGTGCGTTCATATCATGCATAATCATTAGTCACATTTTGAGCTTGCTTCTGCTATATGATTAATCTGCTTTACTTTCTCTAGCTAGTAGTATGTTTTTGATTACTTGTCGATGATTTTGTTCTGGTTCAGTTCACATGATATATCTGATATTTGTCATATGCATGGCTTTTATGCTTTAAAGTTGAAAAATGATCACCATTGCTTCTGGTAACTAGCATGTGTAGGCTGAATGCTTTCGCTATCTTTTACATGCCTTGTAGCTAGATCCTTACTTAGATGCAGATATGCAACTTGGACATTTATATGCTTTAAATATGAAAAATGTGCTATAAAAATGATAGAAATTCAAAAAAATGAAAAATTTATGCATTTTTATGATTATTAGAAAAGATCGAGGTGGGTTTGCTTTGTCGCATTGCATTGTTCTGGACTGCTTACCATAACACTTTGGTATGAACTAGGACGGTATAATGTATGCCAAGACCAATGTCTTAAGCTTCTGATGGTCCAGTTCTGGCCTAGGCTTGACTTGGTCGGTTAGCATAAGGTTTGACATGCAAATAACCCCTGGCAGAAATGAAAAATATATATAAAAAAGGTCTGAAAAATTTAAATAGATGACAGGTTTGCTGAAGCACTTTGTTTTGGACAATGCTTATCTTGGTAGATATCAGTTAGCTTTTGCATCTCATGCTTTACTTTGCTTGTCAACTAGAAAATGTGGTGATGCTTTTGTTTTGCAAAAAATCGAAAAATGTGTGCTAATGACTTTCTTAAGATATCATCTATTGCACTGATCATGTCATGTATCTTAGACAATATATCTTTTGCTATACCTGTTAGACGTTGTAATAGCAGTCAATCATATCTAAGAAGCATGCTTTTCACACTCCACCTGCACTCCATCTGCATTCATGGCATATTTTGAGGGGGAGCTGCATTTCAGGGGGGAGTTTGTGTTTATGTCTCTTTAAAGTGCATTTAGTCTCACTTGATGAGTCCAATTGTCAACAAGGGGGAGAAATTTTGGAGGATTTATTTTAGGGGGAGTTTATTCTTGTTGGTAATTCTGAGATTTGCACTTGTTTTTGAGGCTGTATTTTTTGATTAACCATAATGACCGTTTTTCTTGCTTCTGTTTGGCTTTTGGTCATTAGGGTTAAACTTTTATTTTCTTTCTTTTATTTTCTTTTGTCTTTTGTTTTTTTCTGTTTTCACATGTTTTGCAGGTTCTGGAGATGAGCTGAAAAGAGTGTTGACAATGCACTCATCAAGGGGGAGATTGAGAAACCATGTTGAAGAATATGGTTTTGATATTCTAGATGTGATGAGTGATTGTCAACGGAAGTCAATGGAAGAGAGAGATGAAGACCTGCCGAGTCTGAGGCGCATGTGACTCAGGTACACGGGCAGTGAGCGACGGCCGGGCAGAGGAGCTGCGGAGTCGGGCTGGCCCAATCCGGGTACATGGCTAGGAGCGGCAGATGATCCACTGGTCTGTTGACTGGGTTTGACTCAGGTACACGGGCGGCGAGCGATTGCCGGGCTGAGGAAGCTGCGGGGTCGGGTCGGCCCAATCCGGGTACCCGGTGCGAAGACGGTGGACGCTTTGTCAGTTTCGGCGTAAAACTGACGATCTATGTTTAATTCGTTTTTAGGATATTAATATTTATTTTTTAAGTTTAGAATATTTTTATTCGAGTCAGTTAATTTTTCTAAGAATATTTTAGTAATTTTCGGAATTTATTTTAGAGTCAGTTTATTTTACCTAAGGGTAAAGTAGTCTTTTCATGTATTAGGATTTGCCTATAAATAGGCCCCTATCCCTTTGGGATAGTTGACTGTTTTTAATAGATCAATCTAGAGTCCAACAAGATTATTCTCCGCAGTTTATTCTCCACCGACGGCATTTCATGATCGGCTAAAAATCATCGCATTTTCTTTGATTTTCCGGCGTTGTGCATCGCGGCAGTGCTGCCTTGGGCGGCGAGCCTTCTGGTCGGTAGCTGCGGCGGCAGATAGCAGAGGCTACGCCTGGAGCGGCATCAGCTTTTTGTGGCACGCCGGCAACGCATTTTTTTGTGCACAACAGCCACATACGCGGGCCCCACAGGGTACTGTTCATGGCGAGCTCCCAGTGCTGTTCTCTATTCACGCTCGCACAGGAGCTCTGGCCAGGAAACAAAGCATAGCAGGCAAAGTACTGTAGTACTAATTGAAGACGAGCAGCGCGTGAAACTTCTGCGGCGGTTCGCGGCGCTCCACAACTCCGACGCGGCGACCGAGACGACAGATCGACATTCAGGTAATTAGTTTTAATCTCCTGTATTTTAGCTAGTTAGTTAAACCAACATTTATCCATATTTTAATTAGCTGAAAAATAATAATTTCGTAGTTATAATAGATCTGTTTAATCTGCTCATATAAAAGAAAAGAAAAATTTATTAGTCGTAATAATTTTTCTTTCTCTCGCGTGAAATAATTTTTTTGGGTTATTTCTGAATTAATTTTGGGTGATCCATATTTTATTCAGTTAATTAGTTTTTTTAAGACTGCAATCTGAACAATTTATTAATATATTTAGTGTTTTGTATTACGTCATTAAATATTTCTAGTACCCATTTTATATACTGCAGTGATTCTTTTTAGATTAGTTCTAATATCATTTTAATTAGAACACCAGTCATCTTTTAGGCTAGACAACTATAGTACCAGTAATTTATTTTACTAATATTGGTTGTCCGGTTGTATTGGTTGGAAGTTTGGGTTTTCGATATAGTTTAGCAAGAATTTTTTAGGCGCCCATTCACCCCCCCCTCTGGTCGCTACTTTCGGTCCTACAAGTGGTATCAGAGCGTTGGTTAGCTTTTTCTAATATCTTAACGGATTCAAAACATAGGTAGTGACCATGACGTCTTCTGGTAAAATCCCATCCCTAGAAGCTTTTGGCTACACTTATTGGAAGACTCGCATGCGAGCATACCTTATGAGCCAGAGCTCGGACATATGGGAGATTTGTGTTCATCCTAGCTTCACCATAACGACTATTGCTGCGGATACTGCTGCTGATGTAATTACCCAGCATCAAAATAATAGTAAGGCGGTGAATATTTTATTTTCTGGTCTAGGTCCTAGTGAATTTGAGCGTGTTAGCCATCTCACCACTGCTCGTGAGATCTGGGCTACCCTCCAGGCACACCATGAGGGGACAGCTCAGGTCAAGGCTAGACTATATCAGACCTACCGGCGTGAGTATGAAAATTTCTCACAGAAGCCGGGTGAGACTGTTGAGGCCTTGTTTGGTCGTTTTCAATCGATCATTAACAAGCTTCGTGTTAACAAGGCCGAGGGTGATCAGCTGGTCTCGGACCATGAACGGGCGCTTAAGGTACTTCATATTTTAGACCCTAAGATCTGGGAGATCAAGGTTTCTTCTATTGTTGAGAGCACATCTTATGATACCTTGACCATCGCAGAGCTTTTTAGTAAGCTCAAGGCCTCAGAGGTCGATATTCAGTTGAGATCAAATCTCACTGATTCTGCCTCCAAGACTCTAGCACTTGCGACACCGTCTGCTGATCCTATTGCCATGAGTTGTACTGCTTTTTCCTTGATGTCTATCTCCGAGGAACAACTTGATACTCTAGGAGATGATGATTTGTGCTTGTTTAACAACCGGCTGCGACGTGTTTATGATAAGCGAATGTTTAAGAGACACGACACAAAATCCGGATGCTTTGAGTGTGGTGACCCAGGTCATTTTATTGCCGACTGCCCCAAGTAGAAGAATTACAAGAAGGGAACCGGTGGCAACTCCTACAATTTCGGCAAGTACGACAACTCCACGAAGGGCAAGCCCAAGACAAGATTCTTTCGAAAGGCGCTAAAGGATTACAGGCGTGAGAACAAGAAGCGAGACAAGACCTTCTTCGCCGAGATGGAGAAAAGATACTCCAAGAGATCCTCGTCTTCCTCCTCGTCTTCAAGTTCAAGTGATGAAGAGATCATGATCAGGAAGGGAAAGGACAGGGACAATCCGGCGGGCCTCTGTTTCATGGGCTTCAAGGACAAGCCAAAGAGTCGCTCACGTCACAGCCGAAGATCCCACAAGAGCTTCTGTTCAATGGCTCTTGGAGAGAAGAAAGAGAAGGACTCCTCCGATGACTCCGACGATGACGACGATGAGAAGGCATCTTCCTATGAACAAGAAGTTGTTAATTTACTAGAACAGAACAGTCAGGAGTTGAAGTATAGGGAGAAACTGCTTAGAGGGGCTAAGAAGAGGATAGATGAGCTTGAGAGTGAGCTTGCCACAGCAAATGGCAAGATTGAGAGTCTGTCTTCTTCCCCTTGCTTGGGTGATAGTGGTGAGTGCCCTAATTGTGAGGTGTTGTTGTGTGACCTGACGACTCTTAAGTCCAGGTACACAGAGAGAGTAGATGAGAGAGACGCATTAGCCACTGAGCTTCAAAGCGCTCAGCAGGAGCTAAAAGATGCTCATGCCACTGTTGTCGCACTTTGTGTAGACTGCCCATCTCATTTAGCTAGTATAGCTGAGCTGAGAGCCAAGAGTGATGAGCAGTTGAGCGAGTTAGATGGAGTGAGAGCTGAGTTGGAGCAGACTAAGCTAGAGCTTGAGACCTTGTCAGTTCCATCCACTGTTTGTGAGAGCTGTTTATCCATTAGAATGGAGTTGATTAAGCTAAAAGCTGAGAAGTCTGTCGAAGTTGATAAAGAGTGTGAGATTTGCTTGTCTCAGGTGGAGGTGTTAGCTTCTTTGAGAGAGGAGCTAGCTGATGTTCAGAATGAGAACTTTTACCTCCGTTCAATCCTGAGTTGGATCAGTGCTAAAGAGCCACAACTCGGCATGATGATCCAGCAGTTCAAGAGACAGGATGAGTTTGGGGTAGGTTACACCTATACCAAGGCTGATTTTGAGATCGCCATTAGCCGTGCAGTGGAGTGGAGTAAGATGACTCTCGAACATAGATATCCCAAGACTCACTCCACTGAGTCCTTTAAGGATAGTCAGCCCAAGGATGGAGTGATCCAAGAACAACCTAAAGCTCCACCTAAGAAGCAGATCTGGATTCCTAAGCCTAAAACCCTTCACACTTCTCTTGATTCTTTACCTGGACCCTCTCACACCAAAGAAGCTTCACCCAACACCACCAAGCCTAAGAATCCTAAGCCTCAACCATAATCCAAGAAGCCTACCTATCACTGTGAGTTTTGTCAGAGAGACGGGCATCTTGAGAAGTTTTGCTTTAGGAGGAAGCGGATTGAGCGAGCAGAGAGAGCTCGAGGTGGGCAGGAGCAGTTCTACCAGCAGGGTGGTAGACAGAGAGTTCCTCGACGTAGAGAGAGGCTAGAGGCTAGGCCACGTCGTGTAGGTGGTGGTAGAGGAGACGATTTTTATGATCGTGCTCCGGAGGGTGGTTTTCGTTCCGGCATAGTTCCAGATCATTATAGATACGGTGTTGGACCTCGTGACCGTGATTTTAGGCAGAACAGAGGACCGCGCTTTGATCCGCGCTTCAGTCCAGACTCATATGATTCCTTTTGCTTTCCTACATACGCGCAGATGGCTCGACACTGGTTCAACACTTTTACTAAACCTGGCATTGGTCCGTTTGATCCCACTCATGATTATTGATCGTGTTTTGGGAGCTGTGTATCTTTTTTAGGATATTTTTAGTCAGCTTTTCATTGGTATCAGTTTTTCTTTCTTCTTTATTTTTATTGAGTCTTTTTGTGTGCGTTCATATCATGCATAATCATTAGTCACATTTTGAGCTTGCTTCTGCTATATGATTAATCTGCTTTACTTTCTCTAGCTAGTGTATGTTTTTGATTACTTGTCGATGATTTTGTTCTGGTTCAGTTCACATGATATATCTGATATTTGTCATATGCATGGCTTTTATGCTTTAAAGTTGAAAAATGATCACCATTGCTTCTGGTAACTAGCATGTGTAGGCTGAATGCTTTCGCTATCTTTTACATGCCTTGTAGCTAGATCCTTACTTAGATGCAGATATGCAACTTGGACATTTATATGCTTTAAATATGAAAAATGTGCTATAAAAATGATAGAAATTCAAAAAAATGAAAAATTTATGCATTTTTATGATTATTAGAAAAGATCGAGGTGGGTTTGCTTTGTCGCATTGCATTGTTCTGGACTGCTTACCATAACACTTTGGTATGAACTAGGACGGTATAATGTATGCCAAGACCAATGTCTTAAGCTTCTGATGGTCCAGTTCTGGCCTAGGCTTGACTTGGTCGGTTAGCATAAGGTTTGACATGCAAATAACCCCTGGCAGAAATGAAAAATATATATAAAAAAGGTCTGAAAAATTTAAATAGATGACAGGTTTGCTGAAGCACTTTGTTTTGGACAATGCTTATCTTGGTAGATATCAGTTAGCTTTTGCATCTCATGCTTTACTTTGCTTGTCAACTAGAAAATGTGGTGATGCTTTTGTTTTGCAAAAAATCGAAAAATGTGTGCTAATGACTTTCTTAAGATATCATCTATTGCACTGATCATGTCATGTATCTTAGACAATATATCTTTTGCTATACCTGTTAGACGTTGTAATAGCAGTCAATCATATCTAAGAAGCATGCTTTTCACACTCCACCTGCACTCCATCTGCATTCATGGCATATTTTGAGGGGGAGCTGCATTTCAGGGGGGAGTTTGTGTTTATGTCTCTTTAAAGTGCATTTAGTCTCACTTGATGAGTCCAATTGTCAACAAGGGGGAGAAATTTTGGAGGATTTATTTTAGGGGGAGTTTATTCTTGTTGGTAATTCTGAGATTTGCACTTGTTTTGAGGCTGTATTTTTTGATTAACCATAATGACCGTTTTTCTTGCTTCTGTTTGGCTTTTGGTCATTAGGGTTAAACTTTTATTTTCTTTCTTTTATTTTCTTTTGTCTTTTGTTTTTTTCTGTTTTCACATGTTTTGCAGGTTCTGGAGATGAGCTGAAAAGAGTGTTGACAATGCACTCATCAAGGGGGAGATTGAGAAACCATGTTGAAGAATATGGTTTTGATATTCTAGATGTGATGAGTGATTGTCAACGGAAGTCAATGGAAGAGAGAGATGAAGACCTGCCGAGTCTGAGGCGCATGTGACTCAGGTACACGGGCAGTGAGCGACGGCCGGGCAGAGGAGCTGCGGAGTCGGGCTGGCCCAATCCGGGTACATGGCTAGGAGCGGCAGATGATCCACTGGTCTGTTGACTGGGTTTGACTCAGGTACACGGGCGGCGAGCGATTGCCGGGCTGAGGAAGCTGCGGGGTCGGGTCGGCCCAATCCGGGTACCCGGTGCGAAGACGGTGGACGCTTTGTCAGTTTCGGCGTAAAACTGACGATCTATGTTTAATTCGTTTTTAGGATATTAATATTTATTTTTTAAGTTTAGAATATTTTTATTCGAGTCAGTTAATTTTTCTAAGAATATTTTAGTAATTTTCGGAATTTATTTTAGAGTCAGTTTATTTTACCTAAGGGTAAAGTAGTCTTTTCATGTATTAGGATTTGCCTATAAATAGGCCCCTATCCCTTTGGGATAGTTGACTGTTTTTAATAGATCAATCTAGAGTCCAACAAGATTATTCTCCGCAGTTTATTCTCCACCGACGGCATTTCATGATCGGCTAAAAATCATCGCATTTTCTTTGATTTTCCGGCGTTGTGCATCGCGGCAGTGCTGCCTTGGGCGGCGAGCCTTCTGGTCGGTAGCTGCGGCGGCAGATAGCAGAGGCTACGCCTGGAGCGGCATCAGCTTTTTGTGGCACGCCGGCAACGCATTTTTTTGTGCACAACAGCCACATACGCGGGCCCCACAGGGTACTGTTCATGGCGAGCTCCCAGTGCTGTTCTCTATTCACGCTCGCACAGGAGCTCTGGCCAGGAAACAAAGCATAGCAGGCAAAGTACTGTAGTACTAATTGAAGACGAGCAGCGCGTGAAACTTCTGCGGCGGTTCGCGGCGCTCCACAACTCTGGCGCGGCGACCGAGACGACAGATCGACATTCAGGTAATTAGTTTTAATCTCCTGTATTTTAGCTAGTTAGTTAAACCAACATTTATCCATATTTTAATTAGCTGAAAAATAATAATTTCGTAGTTATAATAGATCTGTTTAATCTGCTCATATAAAAGAAAAGAAAAATTTATTAGTCCTAATAATTTTTCTTTCTCTCGCGTGAAATAAATTTTTTTGGGTTATTTCTGAATTAATTTTGGGTGATCCATATTTTATTCAGTTAATTAGTTTTTTTTAAGACTGCAATCTGAACAATTTATTAATATATTTAGTGTTTTGTATTACGTCATTAAATATTTCTAGTAACCATTTTATATACTGCAGTGATTCTTTTTAGATTAGTTCTAATATCATTTTAATTAGAACACCAGTCATCTTTAGGCTAGACAACTATAGTACCAGTAATTTATTTTACTAATATTGGTTGTCCGGTTGTATTGGTTGGAAGTTTGGGTTTTCGATATAGTTAGCAAGAATTTTTA
>JAAALK010000085.1:33065287-33141180 GCA_019279435.1 Zizania palustris | reverse complement strand
TGGGTGGAGCTTTGGGCTGTTCTTGGATCACTCCATCCTTGGGCTAACTAGCCTGGAAAGACTCAGTGGAGTGAGTCTTGGGGTATCTTTGCTCAGGAGTCATTTTACTCCACTCCACTGCCCAGCTAATGGCACTCTCAAAGTTAGCCTTGGTGTAGGTGTAACCTACCCCAAACCCATCCTGCCTCTTAAACTGCTGGATCATCATGCCGAGCTGTGGCTCTTTGGCACTGATCCAACTCAAGATAGAACAGAGGTAATAGTTCTCATTCTGGGAATTAGCTAGCTCCTCTCTCAAGGAAGCTAGTACCTCCACCTGAGACAAGCAAGTCTCACACTCGCTATCAACTTGGACGGACTTCTCGGCTTTCAGCTTAATCAACTCCAGTCTAAGAGACAAGCAGTTCTCACAGACAGTGGGTGGAACTAACAGTGTCTCAAACTCTAGCCTAGTCTGCGCCAGCTCAGCTCTCACCCTCTCCAAATCACCCAAATGCTCATCACCCTTGGCTTTCAGCTCAGCAAGACTAGCTAGATGAGATGGGCAGTCAGCACAGGGCACGACGACAGTGGCATGAGCATCTTTCAGCTCCAGCTGAGCGCTTTCAAGCTCAGTGGCCAAAGCATCCCTCTCATAAACCCTTTCTGTGTACCTGGACTTCAGAGTCGATAGTTCACACAGAAGCACCTCACACTTTGGGCACTCACTGCTATCACCCAAGCAAGGGGAAGAAGATAGACTCTCAATTCTACCGTTGGCCACCGCAAGCTCACTCTCTAATTCATCTATCCTCTTCTTGGCCCCCTAAGCAGTTTTTCTCGATATTTTAACTCCTGACGATTGCTTTCAAGTAAATCAACGATTTCACGTTCATAAGATGATACCTTTTCATTGTCGTCGTCGTCGGAGTCATCAGAGGAGCCCTTCTCTTCCTTATCCCCAAGAGCCATTGAGCAAAAGCTCTTGCGGGATCTTCGGCGCTGATGTGAGCGGCTCTTCGGTCTGTCCCCGAAGGCCATGAAGCAAAGGTCTGCCGAATCATCCTTGTCCTTCCCCTTCCCGATGATGATCTCCTCATCGCTTGAGCTCGATGAAGAGGAACAAGACGTGGAACGCTTGGAGTAGCTCTTCTCCATCTCGGCGAAGAAAGCCTTGTCGCGCTTCTTGTTCTCTCGCTGGTAGTCCTTCAGGGCCTTTCTGAAGAATCTAGTCTTAGGCTTGCCCTTGTTGAAAGAGGAGTTGTCGTGCTTGCCGGAGTCATGGAAGCCACTACTGGTGCTCTTCTTGTGACCATTGCGCTTGGGGCAGTCGGCGATGAAGTGTCCTGTGTCACCACACTCAAAACACCCAGATTTTGTGCCGTGTCTTTTGAACATCCTTTTGTCATAAACACGACGCACCCGGTTGTTAAAAAGACACAAGTCATCATCTCCCAAAGACTCAAGTTGGTCCTCAGTGATAGACATCAAAGAGAACCCAGCACAGCTCACAGAAGAGGGATCAACAAAAGGTGTAGCAAGGGCTAGAGACTTTGATCCAGAGCCAGTGAGATTTGATCTCAACTGGATATCAACCTTGGTGGCCTTCAGCTTGCTAAACAACTCAGAAATGGTCAAGGTATCATAAGATGTGCTCTCAATGATAGAGGATACCTTGATCTCCCATATCTTTGCGTCCAAGGTGTGGAGAACCTTGAGCGCCTGCTCGTGATCTGAGACTAACTGAACACCCTCAGCCTTATTGTCCCGAAGCTTGTTTATGATCGATTGAAAATGACCAAACAACGCTTCAACAGTTTCATCCAGCTTTTGTGTGAAGTTCTCATATTCACGCCGGTAGGTCTGATAGAGCCGAGCCTTGACCTGGGCTGTCCCCTCATGGTGTGCCTTGAGGGTAGCCCAGATCTCTCTTGCAGTGGAGAGATGGCTCACACGCTCAAACTCAGTGGGACCTAAACCAGAAAACAAAATGTTCACATCTTTACTATTGTTCAGATGCTGGGCAATGATACCAGGAGTACCACGCTCAGCAACTGGCAATATAACAAACGTATCGTGAACACAAATGTCCTAGATGTCCGAGCTTTGGCTCATGAGATAGGCTCGCATGCGAGTCTTCCAATAATTATAGCCATAAACTTCCAAGGACGGGACCTTGCCAGGAGACGTCATGATAACTACTAGGGTTTAGAACCGGTTAAGGTATAGAAAAACCCTAACCAGGCTCTGATACCACTTGTAGGACCGAAAGTAGCGACCAGAGGGGGGGTGAATGGGCGCCTAAAAATTCCTTCGAATCTATGGCCTGCTGCCAACACCCAACGCACCTCAAAAGACTAAGTAGCAAAGCGTGAACAGATTGCCTGAGTCTAAAGGTATCTAGCCTAGAAATGACAGGTGTCAAAAACAGAGAAACACCAGTACAATGCTAATAGTCAAATAAACAAAATATTATATATAGGCAAAACAAACTTCTCAGTAAAATAATCTAAGCGCACATAGAATGAGATGAGAAGTTATTGTTCAACATTTGTCTCCTGTTTGAAACTTGTCGAAGCCTGCTTCACTGTGTCGAAGCCTGCTTCACAGTGTCGAAGGTTTGTTGAGTCTAGCCTAGTTCGAGTGTAGCAGAGAGCGAAGTATGCTTCGAAACGAAGTCTGAATGTATCGAAGCATGCTTCGAACAGTGTACTTCGAAGCCTAGACTTCGATCAGAAAGCTTCGAATAAAGTTCACAGAAAAGCAATCTTCGAATCAAGGACTAACTTCAAATGACAAGCTTCGAACCCACAAACTGTGACCCTCGAAAAAGACAGCAGCAGAAAGACCTTAGAAAATACACTCCGAGTGAAGCCTACTAGAGAGACATGCTTCGAAGCTAACTCCGAAGCCTGTCGAAGTATGCTCCGCAAAAGAGTGTCAAAGTATGTCAGAACAAATCCTTAGAACAGAGCACACTTCGAAGCTAGATTCATAGTTCAAGTTCGGAGTCCTAGCGAAGCGTTCGAAGAAGTCTGGCCAAAGCCTGCTTCACAGAGCTGAAAGACTTCGAGCAGTCGAGGGGGCTTCGCCAGAAACAGCCAGAGAAAAAGCTACGCTCTGTCTACTCGATCAAAAAGCTACACAGGAAAAGGCAAAGCTAGAGTACTAGCGTACTGTAGCTATAGGAAGTAGGTACTACTTGTTGCATGCAAGAACTAGTACTACTCGGCTGAAGAACACAAACAACCAGAGAAGAAACGTTCAGGAATAAGAAGCAACCACACGTAGATCGAAGCATTAAAGCCACAAAAATCACTGCACACCGAATGACATGAACAGAGAATAAATCTTCACAGCATCATGAAGAACAGAGGGGATGCAGGAATAGAAATCTCTTGCGCAGAAGCCTGGCGGCGCATGAACAGGAGAGAGAAAATGCAGGAAACATAAAATGACCCAATCCTTGATTAAAAAGTGATTTCTTGAAAGGGTGACCTAACCCTAGGGATTGGGGCCCTATTTATAGGCTGCCCAATAGCTAGGAATATTCCACCAGCCCCTTAGGGTTTTTTACAGACACTGAAATAAAAGGAAAAGACTAAACTGCCCTTAGGATATTTTTACAGACTCGACTGACTGACTATGGGCCTAGGGACAAAATAGTAAACTCCTATTTACAGATGACTTATCCGGAAGCTAAGCTTTCATAGCGACTACGGCTTCTCCTCTGGACAGTCCGATGTGGAATCAGCGGTCGTCAGTTTTGCGCCGAAACTGGCAAAGCCTCCACCTACTTTGCACTAGGTACCCGGATTGGGCCGGCCCGACTCCGCAGCTCTCTCAGCCCGGCAATCGCTCACCGCCCGTGTCTTCTGCTGCTCCTAGCCCATGTACCCGGATTGGGCCAGCCCGACTTCGCAGCTCTCTCAGCCGATAGTCACTCGCTGCGTGTGTACCTGAGTCACACGAGGCCCAGACACAGTAGATCTTCTCCTCTCTACAGTCCTCTTTGACTATCGTTGACAATGACTCATCACATCTGTAGCCATGAGGCCCACGCTCTTCAGCATGGCTCCTCAGAGGGGAGATGATCAACAAGCAGATACTGTAACTATTCCGGCATACCAATCTATCGAAGAACAATATCCATGGTACCAGCTCCACATGGGTTACCATCTTGTCCCTGTGTTGAACTATGAAATTGGCCACTGCTTGCCCTTTTATTGCTTTAGCCGATTCATACCTGAGGTCAAATTCGGTTAGAGCGAGGATCCATTTTCCGATACATCCCTTCAATACTGGGGCCGATAGCATATATTTAACAACATCGGCCTTACACACTTGTTGGCATGCTTTTTTGTCATACACTGACACACACGTGGCCTGGGAGATTTGCTTAACTCCAGTGCAGGTCGTACGTTCTTAGAGAAGGGGTTCAGTGTGTGCCAATCAGTTTTACCCTGCAACTGATAAGGGATCAGAAAAGATAAATGTTCGTAGCATAGTCGATCGGCTGGCAAGCCGATGACTACGGCAGAAATGACAAAACCATGAATCAACGTGTCTGTCGGCCATAAGGCCGATAGCCCATGTTGACCCAATCGAGCGAGCACGCTATCGGCCCATAGAAAAATAGATCATGCATACAGGCCGAAGTGCACCCTTCGATGCTGAATATGATACAGAGATGAATTTAAGATAATATATCAGCTTGTACTTTGATATAAATTAATAAATAAAACATGCCAGATAATAGATCTATACCATGGAGATTATCACAAATATTAGATCGAACCTAACCAAGATAGTAGCTAGTCATGGTGATTTAAACAATACATCAACGAATTGGGCAAACTTTATTTAGATGAACAGTATACAACATGAAAAAGATAAAATAGCAAGAGATGTCGGACTTAATCGATAAAGCCTCAGACTATCAGACATAGATCACATCAATCTAAGAGATCAAACCTAATTGATGCAGCCTTATACCTAACCAAATACACCGAGAACAACCGACGATCGTACTGTTTCAAAGTTCTCCTTAAGAGATTGAACTAAACCGATGTAGCCGTGAGGATACTAAGCTAGTTAGTACGGACGTTGGGGGTGGCGGGACTCACATCTTCACCGGAGATCAAAATGATACAGCCTTGAGAAACCAAGGGTGGTTTCGATCTGGATGATGAGTGATTGACAAGGATGAGCGTCTGAGCAGTTGAGTGGTTGAGGTTGGTTTAGTGCATCGAGGGTTTCGATGTGGAATGGAGGTTTGGTTGCCGAGGGGTTTGGCGGTGCGTCGCGTTCTTGTTTTGGCTTGTCTTGTTTGTGCAGGGATGAGATGTTGACCGACTGTCGACGGCGGGTGATCGAGGGTCGAGGGGGGAGCTTGATGCCGGAGGATCAGGGAGGCCGGGCAAAGTTTGGGAAGATCTCAAGAGTGCACAAAGAGATGGAGCGAGACTTGGACGGACGGCTGACTGCGACGGCGTGTCGACCGGGTTCGCGAGAGGGAGGCCAGGACAAGCATTCCGGTGGCTTGAGGGGATCGAGAGCGGAAGTGACTTACTGGCGCTCGGAGTCGCGAAGCGGTGTCATGAGTCGAAGGGTTGAGAGGCTTTGTCAGTTTTTGCTGAAAATCGTCGAAATGTTTATTGTTTTTGTTAATTCAATAAATATATGTCTAGTTTTAGTTTAAATTTTCAGTTTAGTAGTGTAACCTATTGGTATAATTTTTGGAGTGGTTCTTCTCTGAAATTATATTAAAAGGAGAGTCAATTTGTAATTTTACTTTTAGTTTTATAGGGTAATTTTCAGAATTGTTAAATCTGAAATTACTAAGGGTCTATGTGTCAACTAGGGCTTCTAGAAGAGAAGTTGGTAGGATATTATTCCCCAAGTTGGCTGAACCATTTGAGGACTTTAGAGACTAATTTTTCCAATGAAAGAGATGAGAAAACTTGATTTTGAAGCATCATTTGATGAGGAACAGTAATCTGCAGCAAATTTCGGATTAAACATAGTGTTTTGGGCAAACACTATTCACTGTAAGTTTGTGTCCAGCGCAGGGTCTTTTGTGGTTAAATTCGATTTTGTGCTGCGTTTTCTGGAGAATCCAGTGCAGAACTTGTGTGAGATGTCCAAGTAACTTTTGTTGTGCTTGAATTGAATGATCCATTTTTGAAAGTTGAAATATGTTTCTGTGATTTCTTCTGACTTATTTTGCTGATCAAAGTAGGCACCACAATACTGGAAAAATTATTTTGGAACTGTTTTTCAGTTTTGGTTTTGCTCCCCACATGTTTGATGAATTGATTCTTCAAGTGTTCATCAACATCATGGCTGGTTCTTGGAGAATTTCTTGAGTAATCTCATGGTTGAATGATGGTCAAATTATTTTGGAGTAATACTCAAATCTAAATCTATTTCATAGGACTTTCATGTATTAGCTACTGCTGTTAAGAGATTTCTGTTCATCTAGTTTTTGAGTGCAGTTCAGTTGCGTTTATGTGTTCAAGTGTTTATGTATGAATTAGATCTGAGCATATCTGTGTGATATATAGATGAATTGGACTTGTTTTGTGCTAGTGTCTTTTGTTGAGCAGTAGTTTTTTTCTTCTGTTTTGAATGGCAGAACTCTGAAAGTTTGAACTATTTGTTTTGACATATCTGTTGTAGTTTGAAGTTGCTACTATGAAGTGATGTGTTCCTGATTAGTTTATCCTGAGTCTCTTAGGCTGTTTAGAGATACTTGGTCTGTGTGCATGTCTGAAGTAGAAAGGCTGTGTGATTTTTTCAGTATTGCATCATCACTGCAATAGATGTTTCCTGTTTGTACTTTTTCTCTTTACTCTGTTCAGAGATCAAACTTTCTTTTCAGAGTTTGTTTCTGATCTGCTAGTATAATTGGATAGGTCTGAAATAGTATCTTGATAATCTAAAGTGAAACCTCTCTGAAAATTGTTAATCTATTCATGTGTTAAGATTTGTTTACTATTCACTATATAATTTGTGTCAGATTCCAGAATGTCTACTGATATGGGTAGTTTTGAACTGCTATTCAAATCTGATATCCTATATTCAGTGTTTGTCTTCCTACTTGTGAAGAAGGTGTGATTTCCAGAATTCAATATTTTGGTCTTGCTGTTTTCTGCTGGGTCAGAGAAAGTTTTTGCTGACAGAGTGTGTAGTTTGGTTCTATACTCTGAGTTTTTCCTATTTATCATGTGTTGAATGTATTTGTAACAGTTAGATTGAGTGTTATGGTTGAAAATAAAGATGTGTGATTCAGAAAACATTTGGTAGGTTGATTTATCTGTCTGTTCACTGTTGAGACCATATTACTGAAATATTGCTTCAATTCAAATCTCTGTTCAGTTTGTGCTAAAGTTAATAGAAAACAGAAACTTCATTTAATCTGCATTACCAATTTGAGTTTCAATCTGATACAGTGTATTTGTGCTGTTTTTTTATCTGTTCTGTTTCAAGTAAGTTTACACATTGAGAAGTATTCAAGTTCTTCCATGTAACTTCAAAAAGCATTTCAGTTTCAGATAAGATTTAGTCTATACTGTTCTAGTGTAGTTTTGTTGTTCACTCAATTGTTTCAATTTGATGTCAGTTTTGATCAATCTGTTTAGGTGCTAAATTGTGTGCTTCAGGTTTTGATCATTGCTCTCAGTTGAAAGCCAATTGTTCAGTACATTTGGTACGCTTGAAATTTGAAATTAACTGAAGCAAGATCTTTGTTGATTCAGTACATTGAAATTGAATTTCTGTTTTGCTACAATGTTGTCAGCACATTCTTTACAATTCTACATTTGTGTTTTGAGCAATTAAAATTCAAGGAAATACATCTAGTTTAAGTTTTGAATCATTGTGTGCTGAATTGAAATTAATCTGAAATTGAAACTTGCAAACTGAATCAAAATTTTCCTAATGAACTTTGTTGAAAGTCTCTTTTACTATTCATCGTCCGACAAATTTTAGAAGTACAGGGATTACATTTGAGATTGAATTGAAACAAGCTGATTCACTACAACAAACTTGATATGATCTCTTGTGTGAGTGATTTTGATATTGGTTGATTAAAAATCTTGAAACAAAGCTGATTTGAGTTTTTGAACCTAGTCGCCATTCCGATCCCACAAGCCTAACTCCGAGCACCCGAGTCCCACAAGATAACCTTGGGGCTCAAGGGTGGTGATGCGCCGATTGATTGATTGAATGAGAGTTACCAAATATAACCTAAGGGATACATATTTATAGTTTGTAGACTTGTCGTCCAAGTAACTTATCCCACTGATTCCGGATGAATCTGTAACCATCTTCTACTATTATCTTCATCGGTCCCCTTATCCGATCATGGAGCTGTTGCGGACGGACTCCTCTAGCTTTCCTTGAGCAGATTCTCTTTGACCTGTTGGTGACCATGTGGCAACTCATAGAGGGCTTTTGGGCTTTACTAAATCTTGGTGTCAACACATGCCCCCTAGTTTTGGAGCGTTCAGGGATAACTGATGCTTTGAAATTATCAGTCATCACTCCATGATAGCACGTCCTTTCAAATGTCCTCTCCAAGTTATTTCCAGTAGCCGAAACCCTTCATCTTCAATGTTCCATATATGTTGCAAGGGCATCGGCTCCACTTTATCTTCTTCCTTGTACCTTTATGCTTTCTTTGGCCATGAACGACTATGATGGATGTCGCCTTGTCTGACTCATCTACTTGTTTGTGGCGGCGTCAGATCAGGCTTCGTCCCACACAATCTAGCACTAGGCTTCATCCGACACAATCTAGCACTTGCATTTTTTTAATTAAAGGTCCTTTCTCCCCTACCCTGCAATGATTTTGGCCTATTGAAAAACGTTTTCATGATTACCTTTGCCGAACGTTAGAAACGGCCACACCAAATCGGCTGAGATCACTTTGACTCGACCACCGAGGAACTACTTCTTGCTCTATAAGAATTGCCAAGCACTTTCCCTTTCTTTTTTACACCTTCCGTGCACAAAGTCTCTTTCTCTTCGAGCTCATTACTACTTTGTGCCCCTTGCATTCATCGTCTTCTCCACTGGTCTCATCCCTCGGTAGCCTCCCATGGTGTCTCGGAATCCTCCACTGGCCTCAATTGCCAAAGCATACAAACAGGAGAACTCCCCCAGATCTTCTTCTCTGGAGTACTTACAGAGCTTCGAAGTTTTAAACTTAGGATCGAAGCACACTTTCTTTAAATTAGGATGCAGCGGAGACTCGCTATCGAAGTAAGCATTCTCTATGGCTTTGGGATAAAGAAGAGAGTCGTCGCCTTGAGGCATTTCGGGAATGACAGGGGTGGGCTGAGGACGAAGCCTATCTACGGGCTCTTGCCTCCACCTTGCCACTTCAGCTTGGAGACTGGCCATCTGGGTCGCCATGTCACCAAGACTATCTTCGTTTCTTCCGGAAGGATCTTCTAGGTCTTGAGAACTGAACATGTCAGTTCGGAGCACAGTCGGAGTTGGAAGAGGAACTCCGTCTGGTCGAAGCATATACGGAGTTAGAGGAGGAACTCTGTATGCTCGAGGAAGAGAATTCCCTTCGGGGGTCTGAGGTGGAGGAGCTAATGAAGGTCCTCCAACCTCGACTGTATTTGAAGATCTTGCTCCGGAGGTCTGAGGGGACCTCCGAGTAGGACTACCACCTGAACTTCTCTTAGGAGGCATGGTTCTAAGAACTTGGTAGAGAACGAAGTTTTTTGGACTAGGTTCCCCACGGACGGCGCCAACTGTTGGCGTAAAAGATTACGCTAACAGGTTCTCGAAGATTAAGAACTAACAAATGGAAAGTTTGTGAAGCGGACTATTTCAAGCCTCCGAATAGGATAATAACTCGAAGTAGTTCGAAGTTGTGTATTGAATAACTGAGTATTCGATGTCTATTAAAGG
Source organism: Zizania palustris (assembly GCA_019279435.1). Taxonomy (NCBI): domain Eukaryota; kingdom Viridiplantae; phylum Streptophyta; class Magnoliopsida; order Poales; family Poaceae; genus Zizania; species Zizania palustris. The sequence continues at coordinate 33,131,271 of JAAALK010000085.1, read as the reverse complement.
GTAAGAATGGGGGTATTTATAGGTAAAAATCTTGAGGAAAAGACCTTTTTACCCCTCAATTACAACCGACATAGTGGAAACTATTCGGTACCCCTAAAAGGGTTAAAATGGTAAAAGACTAATCTAATTAGAAAGAAGATAAGTCTTCCATACTCGCTGGCAGATAAGCTCTCTGAAGATTTAACCTTCGAAGTCATACTCCGAATAGAAGCCTGCATGGATTCTTCGAACTTGATCATGTACTAGACCGAAGTTAACACTGGAACATCGGTCTAGTAAATTGGCTTTGTCTTATAATTGTAGAGACCCTGAGGATGAAGTATTTCCCCCCAACACTCGTGTAGAGCAATATCGGTCTTCTAAAGACGGTATTGCCGAAGCCATTGAATATTTTAGTGAAGTAGAAAAGTTAGGCCAAGGTTTTGCTTCGGCTGACCCTCTAGAAGAGGTAGACATAAGAGATGGTAGTGGTCCAAGGCTTACTTTTGCAAATCAAAATTTGTAGGCTTGTGAAAAGGCCGAGGTAATAAAGTTGCTTCGGTCGTATGTCAATTGTTTTGCATGGGAATATAGCGAGATGCCCAGACTTAGCAGCGAGCTCGTAGAGCATCGGCTGCCTATCAAACCCGGGTTTAGGCCTTATAAGCATCCCCCTTGTCACATTAATTCGGCCTTGTATGACCGAGTTAAAGATGATATAGAATGACTACTGAAGGCTGAGTTTATTAGTCCATGCAGTTATGCTGAATGGGTTACTAACATTGTCCTTGTCATGAAGAAAGGGAGTGGAAAGATTCGTGTGTGTATTGATTGCAGGGATTTGTAAAAGGCCACTCTGAAGGATGAGTATCCCATGCCGATAGGCGACATGTTGATCAATGATGCTCCAGGACAAAAGGTACTAAGTTTTCTTGATGGCAACATTGCTTATAATTAGATCTTTATGGCCGAAGAGGACTTTACAAAATGGCTTTTCGATGCCCTGATTTTGTCGGCTTGTTTAATTGGGTCGTGATGACTTTTGGTTTAAAGAATGTTGGCGCTACATATAACCCTAATATGAACTTGATCTTTCATGACTTGTTAGGAGTTATGCTAGAGGTCTATATAGATGATGTTGTAGTCAAATCGGATGCTATGGGAAACCATTCAGCTGATTTGAGAGTTGCTTTTGAAAGAATGCGTCAGTATTGCTTAAAAATGAACCCGCTCAAGTGTGCTTTCGGCGTGTCGATGGGCAAATTTTTAGGATTTATGATTCATGAAAGAGGTATTGATATTGATCCTAAGAGACTTGAAATGATTAAGAACTTTGAGACGCCGACATGAAAGAGAGTTGTGCAAAAGTTGCTAGGCAAGGTAAACTATTAGCGTCGCTTTATATCTAATCTGTTTGGCAAGATTGATGCTTTCGTCCCCATACTTTGGCTAAAGAACGAAGCCGAATTCACTTGGGGGGAAAGTCAGCAACATGCTTTTGAGTGAATTAAGGAGTGCTTGTCATCACCACCCGTGGTAAGGGCATTGAAAGTCGGGATTCCATTTTGGCTATACGTTATTGCAGAAGATAGCGTGATAGGAGCTGTGTTGACTCAGGAGGTGGAGGAAAAGAAATATATCATCACTGTTGACACGAAAATGTGCCCCCGCACTCAGGTTAGTTCGATGATCCAAAAGAATGTGGATACTTAGGTACGAGGCTAAGCGTAACACCACACTGACGTCGCGTTCTGACTACCCTTAACAGTGGCAAGGGGGGTGTAGTCACCAGGTAATCAGATCACACAGAAACAATCAAATTAGCCGAAATATACAGATAAAAATAATCCAATCAGCCGAACGAAGCCTAATTGGTTCAGAGTATATCGTGCAAAGGGTCCCCGAAGGGGGGCTTTGGTGTTTGGTGCGAAGGGTGCGCCGAAGGTAGCCTTCAGCGTTCGGATCGATCTGGCCGAAGATAGGCTCTGAACAGATCGGGATGCGAAATCGCTCCTGAACAACATGGTTCGGTGCTAAGCCTCTTGACATGACAAAATCCAACACGGAGCGCTGGCATGATGAAGTCTGGGATAGAGCACTGATGCATCGAAGTCCGATGCGGTGTGGTCTGTTCTAGCGTGACCCCGGTGCGAAGCAACCCTGATGCGAAGTAGCTCTGGTGCGCGAGACATAACCAGACCGACAACAGCGTGACGAATCCGACATAGACGGACGAAGTAGGGATTCGCCGAAGGGTGCTTTGGCAGCCTCTGAAACCAGCTTCCCAGCTCCAAAAACCTTCGATGAAGGGGGCTCTGAACGTGAAACCTGCAACAAAGTTAAGATCAAGTGCCAATTCGGCCTGGAGGCCCAATTACTAAGTGTTGCTGTATACAAGACGAAGGTAGCAATATGTTACGTAGATTAATGGAGGGTTCACAAGTGAGCCAACAAGGTGACAATAATTTGTTACGTAGATTAATCGATGATTCATAGGCGAACCAACAAGTCTTACCACTATTATGGCGTGACCGACAGAGGGCTTCCAGCGCAAACCCATGAAGGTGTACGGAAAGGTAAAGAAAATAAAGGTACAGTTCAAACTAGGGTTTGAAGTTGATTTGTGTTGTGGCGGGTCCTATGAACTGACCTCACCCTTGTATTTATAGGTGCTAGTCTTGTTATCTCTAATTCTAATATGATAAGATTCGGCCTAATCAAGTTTAGGGATAAAAACAACTAGAATCTATATCAGACTCTATCTCCGAAGCTTGCACGAAGTGGGCCTTCGGCAGGCCTGCCGAAGCCTGCTCCTTGGGCCGAAGCTTCGGCGAAGCAGGCCACCGAAGGGCCTTCGGGCTGAAGCCAGCAGGCCGCTAAAAGGCCTCCCGAGGCCTTATGCAGGAGGGCTTCCGGCACATTCAGGGCTTCGGCCTGTACCAAGAGTTCCATATTTTCAGAACAAATTACCAGGATTGATATTTTGACAATCTTGACCATTAATGTCATTTTTTGGAATCAACACATGCCCCCTTCCTTTTAGCAAACTAAGTGGGCTAAAAGAAAAATGGGCTAACGACGATACCTTCCATATCGGCCTTTCGACACTTTAAGCACTTTGCCACACACTTGGGAAGTATTTGTTCAAATACCTACCATTTAAAGCCCTTCGAAATCGCTCTCCTTGTATGGATTCCAACAAATATGCATTACCTGGAGTGATTTCAGCCACCTTAAAAGGACCTTCCCAACTAGGCGACCATTTCCCAAATTTGGGGTTCTTTGTGCCTAAAGGCAAAATCGTCTTCCAAACCAAGTCACCAACTTTAAACGATTTTGGTTTGACTCTTTTGTTGTAAGCTCTAGCGACTCTTCTTTTGTCTTTCTCTATAGCTTCTAGAGCCCCCAACCTCTTATTGGTCACCTCTTCCAAGTTATCCTTCAAAAGAGTCTCATATTCATCGACCGATAAGACGTCTTTCTTAAGAAATCTTAAAGAGCCAAGATCCACCTCTACTGGTAGAACGACTTCTTGTCCATACACTAATTCATATGGACTAACTTTGGTAGCACCATGCTTTGCAACTCTACAAGCCCATAATTCCTTAGAAAGCACTTCATGCCACCTTTTAGGGAACTCTTCAATTTTCTTCTTAATGAGTTTAATTATAGTTTTGTTACTAGACTTGGCCTGACCATTGGCCTGAGCATAGTATGGTGAAGAGTTTATCAACTTAATACCATAAAATTCGGCAAAATCTCTCACTTCTTTAGAAATAAATTAAGTACCTTGATTTGTAGTGAGAGTTTGGGGAATACCGAATCTATGTATAATGTGCTTCAAGATGAAATTAGTTACCTCATTGTGAGTCATGTTCTTGAGAGGCACGGCCTCGGTCCATTTGGTGAAGTAATCCGTTGCCATCAACACGAATTGATGCCCTTTTGAAGAGGGAGGATGAATTTGGCTGATGAGGTCTAAACCCCAACCTCGGAACGGCCATGGTTTGATAATAGGATTAAGTAGCGACGCAGGAGCCAACTGAATATTACCAACTTTTGACATGCTTCACACCATCTATAATACTTAAAACAATCTTTAGTCATAGTCGGCCAATAAAAACCTGCTCTTTTGAGCATCCAATTCATTTTTTGGGCCGACTGATGAGTGTTGGGGGAAAATACTTCATCCTCAGGGTCTCTATAGTTATAAGACAAAGCCAATCTACTAAACCGAAGTTCAAGTATTAACTCCAGTTTAGTACATGATCAAGCTCAAAGAATCTATGCAGACTTCTGTTCGGAGCATGACTTCGAAGGTTAAATCCCTAGAGAGCTTATCTACCAGCGAGGATGGAAGACTTATCTTCTTTCTGATTAGATTAGTCTTTTACCATTTTAACCCTATTAGGGGTACCGAATAGTTTCCACTATGTCGGTTGTAATTGAGGGGTAAAAAGGTATTTTCTTTAAGATTTTTACCTATAAATACCCCCCTTTCTACCCTGTAATAGGCATCGAATACTCAGTTATTCAATACACAACTTCGAACTACTTCGAGCTATTATCAAATTTGGAGGCTTGAAATATTTCGCTTCACAAACACTTCGTTTGTTAGTTCTTAATCTCCGAAAACCTGCTAGCGTAATCTTTTACGCCAATAGTTGGCGCCGTACGTGGGGAAGCTAGTCCAAAAAACTTCGTTCTCTACCAAGTTCTTAGAACCATGCCTCCTAAGCGGAGTTCAGGTGGTAGTCCTACTCGGAGGTCCCCTTGGACCTCTGGAGCAAGATCTTCGAATACAGTCGAGGTCAGAGGACCTTCAGTAGTTCCTCCACCTCAGACCCCCGAAGGGAATTCTCTTCCCCGAGCATACGGAGTTCCTCCTCCAACTCCATCTATGCTTTGGCCAGACGGAGTTCCTCTTCCAACTCCGACTGTGCTCCGAACTAACATGTTCAGTTCTCAAGACCTGGAAGATCCTTCCAGAAGAAATGAAGACAGTCTTGGTGACATGGCGACCCAGATGGCTAGTCTCCAAGTTGAAGTGGCAAGGTGGAGGCAAGGGGCCACAAATAGGCTTCGTCCTCAGCCCACCCCTGTCATTCCCGAAGTGCCTCAAGATGATGACTCTATTCTTTATCCCGAAGCCCCAGAGAACGCTTCCTTCGATAGCGAGTCTCCGCTGCATCCCGATTTACAGAAAGTGTGCTTCGATCCTAAGTTTAAAACTTTGAAGCTTTGTAAGTACTCCGGAGAAGAGGATCTGGGGGAGTTCTCCCGTTCGTATACTTTGGCAATTGAGGCCAGTGGAGGAGTCTGAGACACCATGGCCAAGTGTTTCCCCTTGGTCTCAAAGGGGTTGCCTTGCGTTGGTTCTAGTCTTTGAAGCTAGGATCAATTAGAACATGGGAGCAGCTAAGGAAAAAGTTTATAAGTAACTTTTAGGGTACCTTCGTACCCCCAATGTCTACGGGAAGTCTTTTCCAGGTGAAGCAGCTACCTAGAGAAACTTTAAGACAATTTTTCAAGTGCTTCGCTCATACAAAGTCGCAGATACGGGGTTGTCTGCGTCGTCCGTTGTTGATGCAGCCCGAGAGGGAGTTACCCATGTGGGCCTCCTCGATAAACTTCATCGGAAACAGATGTCCTTTGTAGCACAACTGATGGCCTATTTCGAAGAATATGCTAGGTCGAAGAAGGATGGCTCCGAAGAACAGCTTCAACTCCATCAATCCTGCAAGAAGTCAAGCTCGAAGTGAAGACTTCAACACCTTCGCAGGGGCCTAACATCGATGTCCAGCATGACAGGCGTCAGGGGCAAAAACATCCTCGCTCTGAAGTCCTGAACATTGCTCCTTCTCCACAGAAATTTGCCGCTAGAAATCCACAAGCTTCGGGAAGCCAGACCAGCGCTGGAGGCCGCCAAGGAAGCCGGCTGGCAAAGGCCAGACCTTCTTCTTCTGCATTCATGGTGAAAATTGGAGTCATGCTACCGATGCGTGCAAGTCTATACTCGCTTTAAGAGGCGAGTACCTTGAAAGGACCTTTGGTCGAGGCACTACTGACTGAGTCCCTTCCGAGGCACGTCAGGAGCCTGTGCAGGCTGTCAGACGTGTAGACAACTTCGACCCCGCAAGATAGCCTCTGGTTGTCAATATTATGCCACCCCCGAAGCAAGAAGATGGCCAAGATCGGGGCAAAAGAGTAGTCCTCCCCATTTTCGGAGGAGGGACCCTCGGCAGTATGTTGAAGAGACAGCGAAGAGAATATGTCCAGGAAGTAGGCCATATTGGAACTTCTTCGTCTGCAACTACAATGCCTAAGTGGTCCCATGTGCCAATATCTTTCTCCGCAGATGATGCAGCAGGCATAAAGTTCCCACATGCATATCCCCTTGTCATTACTGCCGATATAGCAGGGACTGAAGTCCGGAGAGTGTTGGTTGATGGAGGGAGTTCAGCAGATATCATCTTCGTTCAAGCTTTTGATTAGCTCTGTATCTCCAGGAAACATCTCCTCCCCGCAGCTCGTCCCTTGCAAGGCTTCGTAGGATCTCCTCTTGATGCCCTCGGCCAGATAGGTCTGGAGGTTTCTTTCAGAGAGGGGCTTCTAGCAAGGACAGAGAAAGTAATCTTCGATGTTGTAGATGCCCCTTATGCATATAATGTTATCTTCGGAAGGAGCATGTTAAATCAGTTTGGAGCCGTGGCACATCATAAATATTTATGTATGAGGATGCCCACGCAAGAGGGAGTACTCACTGTCTTCGATGATCAAGCCACTATGCGAAGGGCAGAATATGGTCATGGTCCCCCTCTCGACCCGAGGCAAGTGAATAATGTACAAGGCAATTCGGAGGATATCTCTGCTTCAAGTGAAATTGTAACGAATGTTATTGTAAAAGATGGAAAAGACTATTCTTTTCAGTTCGACAAAGATTTGCCTCCAGAAATCGCTACTTCGTTAGAAAAAGTAGTCGAAGAAAATTTGGATGTCTTTGCTTGGTCTGATGAAGACATTCCAGGAGTCAGTTGAGATATCATTGAGCATAGCTTGCTTGTAAACCCGAGGGTTTGGTCTGTTCGATAGTGGCTTCGAAAGTTATCAGTAGAAAGGGCAATCCTTGCTAAGGCATAAGTGGAGAAGTTACTGAAGGCTTGGATTATCAGAGAAGTTGCTCATACGGAGTGGTTAGCTAACCCAGTCTTCGTTAGAAAGAAATCCTCTGGGAAGTGGCGCATGTGTATTGATTTTACATCTTTGAATAAAGCATGCCCACGTGACCCCTATCCCATGCCCCGAATTGATCAATTAGTTGATTCCACTGCTGGTTCGGAGTTATTAAGCTTCCTCGACACGTATTCTGGCTATCATCAAATTTGGTTAAAGCGCGAAGATGAAATAAAAACAAGTTTTGTAACTCCTTTGGGAGTCTTCTGCTATGTAAGAATGCCTTTTGGCTTGAGAAACACCGGGGCAACTTTTTCGAGGTTAATTGCTAAGGATCTAGGTCATCAAATAGGTCACAATGTAGAAGCCTATATGGATGATATTTTAATAAAGAGTGCTTTAAATCACCAACATAGCATAGACTTAGCAGAAACATTTGAAAGCCTTCGGGCGTGTGGAGTTCATCTCAACCCTGAAAAATGTATCTTCGAGGCTCAAGCTGGGAAGTTTCTAGGATATCTAGTTTCGAGCAGAGGGATTGAAGCTACCCCTACTCAAATAACTGCATTACAAAGGATGGCTCCGCCAGAAAATTTAAAGCAGGTACAAAAGCTGACAGGCCGTCTAGCAGCACTTAGCAGATTTCTAGCAAGGTCCGCAGAATGAAGCTTGCCTATTTTCAAAGCATTGAAAGGGTCCGAAGATTTTGCATGGACACCGAAGTGTCAAAAGAGTTTGATGATATTAAAAATTATCTCAGCAACCTCGCTACACTCACTGTGCCCGTTGTAGATGAAACCCTACTCCTCTACCTTGTAGCTACTAGCTCCGCTGTCAGTGCAGTCCTTGTCAGAGAAGTTGATTTCAATGGGAAGTTGGTGCAAAATCCAGTCTATTTTGTATCCAAAGCCTTATCTGGAGAAAAAACAAGATATTACGAGCTTGAGAAGTTCACTTATGCTCTGATAATGGCTTCAAGGAAATTATGACATTATTTGCTAGCACATAATATAATTGTACCAACTTCGTATCCTTTGGGAGATATGCTCCGAAGCAAAGATTCTACGGAAAGAATTGGAAAATGGGCCGTTGAGCTAGCACCCTTCGGCATCTCCTTCGTAGCAAGGACAGCAATCAAGTCGCAAGTGGTGGCAGATTTTGTGGTAGAATGGACTCCATCAACAATATGGGCTCCGGAGAAATCAAATGAAGGAATTTGGACCATATACTTCGATAGAGCTTTTCAAGCGTCTGGAGCAGGCATCGGAGCAGTAATAATTTTGCCTTCAAGGCAATGAGCAATGTACTCCACAAGGCTCAACTTTAAGTCCACCAATAATATAGCAGAGTATGAAGGAATTTTGTTAGGACATCGAAAAGCGCGTGCTTTGGGTTCTACAAGAGTTGTTATTAAAACAGATTCTCAAATTGTAGCAGGGCGCGTTGATAAAAGTTCTCAAGTCTGTCATCCACAGCTTGCAAAATATTTGGAAGAGATCCATAAGATCGAAGCAACATTCAAAGGGATTTCCATCCGAAGTATACCAAGAGCTGAAAATGTGCAAGCTGATACCTTAGCGAAAGCTACAACCAGAGCTATGGACAATCCAGAATGAGTCTTTTACGAAGAACTTACTTCACCTTCGGTGCCACAAATTCTTCCTGCGGAGGTTCTTTGCATTCCAAGCACTGACTGGCGGAGTTCAATCATGGAGTTATTGCAAGGTGAAGCAAATTGCCTAAAGGACCACAACTTTCGAGGCTGAAGCTAAGAGTTTGGAATTATCATGTAATCAACAGTATTCTCTACAAGGCCGGAGTATGTTCCCCCCTACTCCGATGTATATCTCAAGCCGAAGGTCAAGGGATACTCCGAGAAATTCATGAAGGCCTTTGTGGTAGCCATCTGACCCCCCAGGCTTTAGCAGGAAAAACACTTCACCAGGGGCTTTATTGGCCTACAATAGTGGCTGATGCGGAGAGCTTAGTCCGCACAGGTCAAGGGATACTCCGAGAAATTCATGAAGGTCTTTGTGGTAGCCATCTGCCCCCCCAGGCTTTAGCAGGAAAAACACTTCACCAGGGGCTTTATTGGCCTACAATAATGGCTGATGCGGAGAGCTTAGTCCGCACTTGCCAAGGTTGTCAATGGATGGGAAGACGAAGTCATCGTCCACCAACGACCCTTCAAGTCATTGCTCCAGTTTGGCCCATGGCTAGATGGGGCATGGATCACATTGGCCCCTTCCCAGTAGCAAAAGGAAATCTGAAATTCGCAGTGGTAGCAATTGAGTATTTTTCCAAGTGGGTCGAAGCAGAACCCCTCATAGCTTCTTTTGGAAAAATATTATATGCAGATTCGGTGTGCCTCGATAGCTCACAGTCGACAATGGGACATGGTTTGATGCGGAGCCCTTCAGAAAGTTTTGCGAATATCTTGGCATACGAATATGCTTTGTAGTTGTGCGCCATCCTCAGTCTAACGGAGCTATCGAAAGGGCTAATGGTAATATTTTATCAGGGCTGAATCGAAGAATAGTAGGGTTAGCAAAGGGGCTGTGGTCTGAAGAACTCCCAAAGATTTTATGGTCCATTAGAACCACTCAAACAAGGTCCACAGGTTTTACTCCTTTTAGATTATTATTTGGATATGAAGCTATGACACCAACAGAGCTTAAAGGAGGATCTCTTCGCACCACCGAACCTAAAATAGAAGGAGAAAGGCAAGCTTCGCTTGATTTAACAGAAGAGACAAGGCTTCGAGCTATGACTAATTTGTCGAAATATCAACAGCAAACAAAGACTTGGTATGACTCGAAGGTTAGGCTCAATGAACTTAAACCAGGTCACTTAGTTTTGCGAAGCATCATAGCACCAGAGAAATTAGGAAATAAGTGGGAAGGTCCATATATCATTCAATGTTCAGGACGCCCTGGTTCTTTTAAACTAGCTAATTTAGAAAGCGAAGAGTTAAAGCATGCCTGGCATGCGGAGCACTTAAAGCGATATTTTGCATAGGGGCTCCTTGTAATCATCTATAAACACCTTCTGAATAAATAAAGCTTATGGTTTAGATAATGCCTACCTCTCAAACACTTCATACTTCTAGTGGATGCACTGAAGGAACGAAGTTGGCTGTGAGGGAAGTGTCATTCATTTGAACCAATTTTGCGGACTTCGAACCATTGGTTTGAAGCTTCGGACGAGGTGGGAAAGTCACAGAAAAACGGATTCCAAGCCACCGGCTTGAAAGCATCCGTAAAAAGAGTCCAAGGAAACCAAATGATATGGATTCCAGGCTCTAGCTTGAAAGCATCCGTAAAAAGAGTCCAAGGAGACCACTATGCGAATTCCGAACCACTGGTTTGATAGCATTCGCAAAAAGAACCGAAGGAGGCCAAACAAAATAGACTTTGAGCTAATAGCTTAGAACGTCTATAAAAGAGTCCAAAGCAACCAATTGTATTGGATGCTAAGGTATCCGAAAAAAGAGTCCGAAGTGACTACATTCAAACAAAAAGGTACTAAGTTACCTTTTTCATACTCCGAGTTAATAGAGTCGAAGACATTTTTTGATATCTTAGTCAATCACTAAGTTGATAAGGGCTCTGAGCCTCCAAAATTGTACTCCTAACTAAAGTTATTTTTGTTGCGCGTAACCAACTTTGACCAAGTTTCGAAGTTGCTTACACCCAAAGAGGGGCTGGGAAGTAGGGAGACAATTTTGAAATTTTAATTTTTATCATTCAATCAGATTACATTACATCGTGAAAAGTTTGTATCTATACCGAGAAGGAAACGAAGACCTATTCGATTCCTAGAACTACCACTAAAGCTAGAATGACTAGTTCTGGAGCCGGGAGTTTTAATAACTTTACGTTTAACTCTTTTCCCTCCTTTCGAAGATCGGAAATCCTTTTGTTCCTGCTTAAGTTCAGCCCAAGTTCGAAGTCACTCGGGGCTTCTTTCCCAGCTTTGAAGTTGTTCAGAACTTTTCTTTATTTGTTCTTCAGCGGTATTTTATTCTTCGGACCATTCAATGTCTTGAGAAGATGAAGGTTCCAAGTTAACTTCTTTTTCCTCTTCTTTAATGTAAGATAATATATCTTTGCATATTTTGGGTGCAATTACACCAGAGCTTTCTCGAGGAATTGAAAATTGAGGGCGTTTGTGAGGTCTTAAAGTTTTGAAGGTAGCCCATAGCACGCGAAGCTTTTCGTTAACCTCTAGCACTTCGAGATCATTCATAAAAGGTCGAAAATCCTAAAAACATTTCCAAATAAGTCTTTTCATTCATAAAAGATAAAAGCATAAACTTTTACATATTCGGGGCCCTAAACAAAACTAGACCTTTGGGTCTGGTGGGGGCTGGCTGCTCGAAGCTTGCGACCGTGCTTGCTTCTGGCGAAGTCCTTCATCAATCCAAGCCTTGATCGCTGATCGACCTTCGGCTCTCCAAGATGCTTGGAATGCTTGCCAAGCTGCAGCTACGTCGTTGGAAGGGTTTAAGAGCCAGTTGTCGTCGAAGATAATTGGAGTCGCCCCTGAGTCTGGTGCTACAGATAGCCCTAGATCTTTGTAGTAGCGAAGTACTCCGAGAGCAGCTACTTGGCTGGAGATTTCTCCATACCAAATACCCGCCGTCTTCATCATCTTCACTGCTGCTTGGATCATTTTCAATCTTCGGAGCAGAGGGACGTCACTAGTTGAAGGTAAGGTCCAAGAAGTACCGAAGTATTCCAAGACACCCCGAAGGTTGTCCATGGTCTCTAAAGCTACCTTCTCGGAATTCACCTTGTCTTCGGACAAAATATCCCTTGACGAAGACAGTTCGTCTATCAAGGAGGATAGCCTAGATGCCTCCGTAATCAAGGAGTTCTTCTGACCGAGCAAGTTGTTGGCCTCCTCCATTAACTTCGCCTACTCCTCCCAGAGCTTGACCAGCTCAGCCCCCACAGTTGCTAGCTTGCTCCGTTCGCAGTTTCTGTACCTCAGCCTCAAGCACGATTTGTTCAGCTTCGAGCTTCCGATTAGCAGCTTCCAAACCAAGTCAGTCTGGCTTTCCTTTCCACTGCTACCATCTCATCCAAGCTAGAAGTTTGAATTTCGGAGCTGACAAGACTCCCTTGGAGAGAAGTTATCTTCTCCTTAAGACGATTGTACTCCCGCTCGGTAGAAACAACCGTAGCTTCAGCCAAGACTATTTGCTGCGAAGGAAAAAGCAATGTGAGTAAACTATTTACATGTTGAAACTAACTCTGTTGTTGCAGATACTTCGTACCTGGTATGTTGCACGCTCCATGGCTGCATGTAACTCCGACCCCTCGGCTTCCCCAAGTATAGCCACCAAGTCAGTCTCTGAGACTTCACGATTAGCTCGAGCCAAAGGCTCTAGCAGAGTCCGAAGCCCGGTCCTTCGCTCTAGAAAAGGAGCCAGGAGGGGGAGCTTTGACAAGGCTCTTTGATCATCTTCATTGGGAGAAGGGCCGGAGCGCAGCGCCGCATCCCCAGAGACCTCGGTGGATTGGCCCCCTTCCGTGGACTGGCCTCTGTCTGTAGATTCCGACGGGGTTAATCTAGAGTTCAAAGCAGGAAAAGGATCCACTTTTCCTTTACCTTTTTTGGGCCCCTTTTTTATAACCTCCTCCAGAATTGACTTCAGAGATGTCGAGGTTTCAGGCGCAGTCTTCATGGCAGGGGTCATCTCCATGGCGGTTGATCCTGTAAAATCAAAGGTATTATATATTGCATAATTTTGTAGGACACGAAAAGAAAGGAAAGGTACTCTACTGAGGCTTACCTTCGAAATCCTGTCGACGGACGAGTATGGGACTACTCGGAGGCTCGAATGCCCCTTCGAAGTCTTCCTCAGATTCAGAGTTGGGAACCGAAGGATTAGCTGCTGAAATCTCTCCCAGAACAGTAGTTATCACTTCATCCGGAGCCGAAGCTTGATCATTTGCTACCTCGACTCCGCCTTCTTCAACAGCAGGGGCCTCTTGGCTTAGCAGGACATTTGAAGTCTCTTCCTGCTCGAGGTTGTCTTGCGCAGTCGGCACAGCTGTTGTGTCTCCTGTAGCCGGGACTTCGACATCTGCCTGCGCCTCTTCATCTTTGGTAATAAGGTCTATTGAAACCCTTTGCATTTCTTTGTAACCTTCATCTTCCGATGAATACGAAGATGAAGTAGCAGACTTGGAAGGGGCCACAAACTTCGGTTTACTGGCCAACTTTTTCACGGGAGTCTTGGCTGGCGCCGAAGTCCCAGCTTCAGGTTTCCTCTTCTTCGGACCAGGCTCAGAAGTGCTCCAGTCCGGAAGGGAAGGAGCATCAACTCCGAGTACGCTCCATACCCGGTTGAATCGCTCCTAACTGCCTACCAATTTCACCCTATATTCTTTCTCAGTTAGGGTAGGGGCTCTGAGGATCTTTTCTGAAGCCCGTACGACTTGCTCCGAAGTCAAGGAGGCGTGTGGAGCTGAAAGATATGTTTTTATCTCAGTTATATCATTTTTTATGAAATTATCATACATGAAACATTTTGTAGTTTCTGAAGTTACCTGCAGAGCTCGAAGAGATTTTTCAGAGTCCACCCTCCAGATTCTCTTCAAAGTTAATAGTCTAGTTGGCCATCAGAGGATGAATCTGGAGCCCGATGAACTCCTCCGCTAAGTCCCGCATGCTCATGCGACGACTTATTGCTTGCAGCAGGTTGAGGCGAGCTTCGAGCTAGCCCGGGTCTGGGTGAACTTCGTCTTCCCTTCGGAAATGTATGTCTTGCAAAGGTCCGGCCAAACTGCTATCCGCTCCCACTTTGGCGTAAAACCACCGAAGAATCCAATCCGTGTACCATATGGCGTTGATGACCTTCGTCGGAAATCGAGTTTGGTACTCGTCTCAGAGCCTGAAGTTGATGCTGCCGAAGGCAACTACTATCTTCTCTCCTCCGGAGCCCTGGTAAGTCTTCGGCTGGCAGGAGGCCTTGTGAAGCACCGTGAAGATCTCTGCTCTCCCTTTGCAACCTTCAGCTCGCAACGCCCACTCGAAGATCGCAAGACGCGCTATGTTGTTCGAAGAGAGTTGAGGAAGGGTGACATGGAAAAGTTCTAATACCTCCGATAAGACGTCCACTGCTGGAAGCCCTAATCCCACCTCGAAGAAGGCTTTGAAAACAACCACCTCTAAGGGCCGAGGCGAGGGGATTGCTTCCTGACCGGGCTCATGGATCTTGACTCCCGGGCTAATCTTCCCTGTAACTACTGCTGCGGCAGTCTTCTTCTTGCAGGTTGATGGCCCCAATTTGTAGGATTGGTCTGAGTACTTGGAGGAAGCCGGGAGGAGGTCGTGGGGGCCGGCTTGTGGGGGATTCCCCGCAGGCGCTGCCGCCGCTACCGCCGCTGCCGCCGCCATGACTTGCTGCCTGACCAAGGTCGAGGCTGCTACGAGATCTTTGAAGCTAGTCTTTGCCATCGAAAGAACGAGAAGCTTGGAACTAGAGTTTTGGAGGCTAAATGAGGGATTGCGCGAGAACAGTGGGAAAAGTATCTCGAATGTCTCTTGCTCCTCTATTTATAGCTTGAACTCACGATTTTTTACCGTTCATACTCGATGTTCTGTCTTCTGTACCGTTATTATTTCCATAATTAAAGCAACGTTATAACTTCTTCCGAAAGAAAAAGTTAACAGCTATTTTTATGAGTCTAACGGTCTTTTCAGCTTCGCAGAAATTGACTTCGGAGCTGTTCAAATGAGACATTTGCTTGGAAATCGATTCGAAGTTTCTAAATTTTTGAATAATTCCAAGGTTGATAAATTTTATTAACCCCTGCGCATGATTATTTTTCTTGCGTATACTGCTCTCCTAACTTTATATATCACTCGGAGAAGCATATTCGAGGGGCTACTGTTGGGGGAAAATACTTCATCCTCACGGTCTCTACAGTTATAAGACAATGCCAATCTACTAAACCAAAGTTCCAGTATTAACTCCGGTTTAGTACATGATCAAGCTCGAAGAATCTATGCAGACTTCTGTTCGGAGCATGACTTCGAAGGTTAAATCCTTAGAGAGCTTATATACCAGCGAGGATGGAAGACTTATCTTCTTTCTGATTAGATTAGTCTTTTACCATTTAACCCTATTAGGGGTACCGAATAGTTTCCACTATGTCGGTTGTAATTGAGGGGTAAAAAGATCTTTTCCTTAACATTTTTACCTATAAATACCCCCTTTCTACCTTGTAATAGGCATCGAATACTCAGTTATTCAATACACAACTTTGAACTACTTCGAGCTATTATCCAATTTGTAGGCTTGAAATAGTTCGCTTCACAAACACTTCGTTTGTTAGTTCTTAATCTCCAAAAACCTGTTAGTGTAATCTTTGATGCCAACAATGAGTGTCACAAAGCCCCTCATGAACTTCTCCCATAGACACCTTGGATTGGTCGGCATCTAAGCACTTTAGAAGTACCCCATCAATAGTTCGGCGATATAACACATCGTCAAGACACACGAATTTAAACGCCTATAGCCGAATTTTCCGATCAACCCTTTGACTGGCATTTTTTAGGTACTAGACAATTGGATTTCTCCAATCATCCTTCTGGATCTCCGGAGGGTGTGCCAATTCCTTCTTCGAAGTAGCATATAAATTACTGATTTCGAGGTGCCCCTTGAGCCTTTCTTGTTTCTGCTGAAGGTTGATCTGTTTGGCCATGCGGAGTCGTTCAGATTGAAGCTCTTGGACAGGGGAGGGGGGGGTCCGGCGCACAATGGCCCCCGCTGCTCAGAAGGCTTCGGCGTGGGGAGCCCGGTGCGCAGAGCCTTCTAGCAGACGAAGGGCTCTGACATGGGGGCTCCGACATGTAATACCCTTTGGTGGATGAAGGGGTCTGGCTCGGAGGGTCCGACGGACCTCACGTCCACCCGAAGCCTCTTACTCCGGTATGGATTTCAAGCATCGGCTTTTCCTGTATAGAAAACTTCCCCCTCCTGACTTGGTAGCCAGATGCTTGCTGAGCCAAATCATTTGCAATTGAATTGGCTTCTCTTGACACGTGAGAGATTTTTAAGTCATCGAAGGCAGCAATTATGTCTAAACATTTATCCAAGTAGCTATTTAGCAAACCATTAAAACATTGAGCAACCTTAGCTACTTGTTGGACCACCAACAGGGAATCACCATATGCATGAACAAGTTTAATACCGATGGAATCGATCAATTCAAGTCCTAATAATAGAGCTTTATATTCGGCTTGATTATTAGTAGAAGGAAATTCTAAACGGGCCGAGGTCTCAAAGTGTATGCCACTAGGTGATATGAGAACCACTCCAATACCTTGGCCACTCTTGCAAGCCAAATCATCAAAATAAAGTTTCCATGGCGCTACTTCAATTAGAGCAATATTGTTACCCCAATCGACATCTTTGTGGTGATCAACTATAAAATTAGTGACGACTTGGCCATTCATAGCTCTCAAAGGTTCATAAGCCAAATCATATTCAATTAAAGCATATGCCCACTTCCCGATTCTACCACTTAGAATCAGCTTTTGCAACATGTATTTTACGACATCGGTTTGACAAGCAACAATACATGTACTAGGGAGAAGATAGTGACGTAATTTGGTACATGCATAAAAAAGTGATAAACACAAATGCTCTATAAACACGTACCTTGTCTCTCCCCTCCACCTCCTGAGTTAGCACAACTCCTATCATGCTATCTTCTGTAGCAATGTATAGCCGAAACGAAATTCCGACTTTTGGTGCTCTTACCACGGGCGGTGATGACAAGCACACTTTATTTTTCTCAAAGGCGCTTTGCTAACTTTCCCCCAAAGTGAACTCGACCTCATTCTTTAGCCACAGTATGGGGACAAAAGCATTGATCTTGCCAAACAAGTTAGATATAAAGCAACACAAATAATTCATCTTGCCTAGCAACTTTTGTACATCTCTCTTACATATCGGCGCTTCAAAGTTCCTAATCTTTTCAAGCCTCTTAGAGTCGATCTCAATACCTCTTTCATGAATCATGAACCCTAAGAATTTGTCTGCTGACACGCCAAACACACATTTGAGCGGGTTCATTTTAAAGCCATACTAACGCATCCTATCAAAAGCGACCCTCAAATCGGCCAAATGGTTTTCCATGGTATCCAATTTGACTACAACATCATCTATGTGCACTTCTAGCATAACTCCTAGCAAGTCGTGAAAGATCAAATTCATAGCACGTTGATATGTAGCGCCAGCATTCTTTAAACCAAAAGTCATAACAACCCACTCAAACAAACCGACAAAACCAGGGCATCGAAAGACTATCTTATAGACGTGCTCTTCGGCCATAAAAATTTTATTATAACTAGCGTTACCATCAAGAAAATTTAGTACCTTGTGTCCTAAAGAATTGTTGATCAACATGTCGGCTATTGGCATGGGATATCCATCTTTTGGAGTGGCCTTGTTCATATCCCTGAAATCAATACAAACTCGTATTTTCCCGCTCCCCATCTTCTCTACAGGCACGATGTTATCAACCCATTCATCATACCTACATGGCCTAATAAATTCAGCCTTGAGCAGTCGTTCTATCTCCTCTTTAACTCGGTAATACACGGCCGAATTAAAGCGACGAGGGGGTTGTTTATAAGTCCTAAACCTGGGTTTGATATGTAGCCGATGCTCTACGAGCTCGTGGATTAGTCCTGGCATATCATTATATTCCCATGTGAAGCAATCAACATATGACTAAAGCAATTTTATTACTTCGGCCTTCTCATTAGCTTGTAAATTTTTGTTTACAAAAGTCGGCCTTGGAATGTTACCATCACCTAAATCGACCTCTTCTAAATGATCGGGCGATGCAAAACCTTGTCCTAACTTTTCTACTTCGCTAAAGTCTTCAATGGCTTTGGTAATACCGTCTTTACTTTTACTAGACATGACTACTAATTTAGAAATAGTCGTGCTACACCAGCCGACTTTATAGAAATGGGTACAAAATGTCCCCGGATATGCTAATAAAGTCATAATCCGAGAGGTCTCTACCTGTTAGACACTTTACTTTGTTATGTACGACGTCGATGGATACATCGGCCAATGCTACTTGGGCTGAAGTATCCGCTCGTACAACCTCCACATCATCACCGTCCCATTGCATTAGGCATTGGTGCAAAGTAGAAGGAATACAACAATTTGCGTGAATCCAATCACGCCCAAGTAGCACACTGTAGTTACCTTGCACATCAACCACGGAGAATGTTGTTGGCAATGTCTTGTTACCCACTGTCAACTCCAGGGAGAGTATGCCTTTTGCCTCGGAGCTCTCGCCATTGAAGCCGTTGAGCATTAGGTTGGTTTTCTTCATGTCTTCCTCGCCCCTGCCAAGCTTTTTAAAAAGAGAGTATGACATTAAATTAACAGTGGCGCCACCGTCGGCAAGCATCCTGGATATCGGCTTCCCGTTAATGTGCCCTTGATGTAGTCAGGCTTCAGGTGACGAGTCGTATCCTCGGGCTTCTCAAAAATAGCATCTCATGGCCCGAGGTTCAACTGAGCGACCTCGGTCTCATCTCGTGGTAGAAAAACTTGGCGGGAAGCATGACAAAGTTGATGTCCATTGCCTGAGGTGTGGGTCCATCGGAGATGGGCGTGTAGTTGTCATCGAGCATGTCATCATCATCGCTCGGTATGGGAGCCAGGTTGTTCGTCTCAACCGGCTTGGGCTTCCATACTTTTTTCACGATTGGCTGAGGGTCGATTTCCTCGAATATGGCATCCCCCTCATCTTCGGCCTTCCTCTCACGCATCTCCTGTGAACGCAGGTGTTGCATGTGCCTCTTCTGTGATTTGGACATACTAGGAGGTGCCCAAGATGGGTGTTGCATGTTACTAGGCGCCATCAATTTGTCTCTGTGATTTCTGGCCGAATGGGTATCACCCGGGTCGGCCTCGTATTTTTTATGCTCGGTAGGGACCTCTCTGCGGACCCTGTCGGTCGAACTGGCCTCGTCAGGCCGATCAGACCGGGCTCCAGCAATGGCCTCGGCCAGACTAGGGGGCTTACCTCCGTCGGGCTTCGGCGAGGGGGCCTTCGGGATTGGGACTTCCTGAGACCCTACCTTGATAGTGATGGCTTCAGACTCCCTCTCCCTAGCCTCTTCGTGCACGTCTTCCTTGGCTTCGTCCTGCGTGAGTCGATTCGAAGGTACCACGGATAGCTTGTGGAAGACATTCCCTTTCGTCATGTTCACTTGTCCCTTCCAATCATAACACTCCAAATAAAAATATGGTGCAACAATACACTACGAAGGGTACTCTGGCGACGAGGCACAGTTCGGATCCCACGTGGCCCTTGCCCAGTAGTATGGAGGAGGCATTGGAGGCTCTAGCAGCTTTGCCCACTGTGAGCCGAACCCATTGCTTGGAGGGGGGTTCGGCCACGTCGAAGGTATCTCGGACCATATTAGCGAGGGGTCCTACCAGTCCAGGGGTATGTCTGGCCATCACGGCCCGAAGTCCTCCATCGGGGGGTTCTCCCAGAGCGGAGGTTGGTTCGACTAGTGGGGTCCAAACTCGACTAGCAGAGGGTTCGACCATTGGGGTCCGAACTTGTTATGCAGAGGGTTCGGCCATTGGTGTCCAAATCCACTATGCGAAGGGTTCGACCACTGGGGTCTGAACTCACCCTTCGGGGGGTTCGGCTGTCTTGGCTTTTTTGGCCAGGGCCTATTTCCTCGACATTCTTCTGGTGTTTGCTCAACAGTATATGGTATGTTACCTTTGGCCTCTTGTGAGACCTAGCCGAAGGAGACATGTTTATGTTCTTTTTCCACACTCCTACTTTAGGGCTTTTTGGTATGAGTGTGTGTGTGCATGATTCTCCAATAACGACTACTTCCCCTTTAGATGACTCGGCCTGTTCTGGCTGAATCAGCACCTTCTTCTTGTCAAGGTCGATGGTGTTCATGGGAAAGGGGTCTTTGTCTATCTACATCTTCGAACTAGAATCTATTGTCAATCCTTCTTATATGGCCGATCGAACCTACTGACAAAAAACATTGCAGTCATTAGTATAATGAGAATCTGAATCATGCCACTTACAGTAGGGGCGTCTCTTTAGCTCATCGGTGGTCAGGATGACTTGGCCCTTAGGCAACCTAATAAGCTGGCCCTTCAAGAGGAAATCAAATATTTTATCGCACTTAGTTATATCAAACGAGTATTTAACTTCACCGGGCCGACTCTTAGTGGGAGACGGCTGTAGCTCAAAACAAGGGATGGGCTTGCTCTTAGCGTTCCAAACCCATTCGACCGCATACATGTCAGTCAAATCTTCCTCTTCCTTCGACTCTTCCTCGTCGGAGTGTTCCATGATGTGGACTTCAGCCCTAGGCTTGTTGAACGGTTTAATGAATTTTTTATCTTTGGCTTGGCCTTCTTGGACCAGAGCCTGCTGTAAGACTTGGCTGACTTCTAAAACGTTCTAGTTGTGTAGCCTCTCTTTAATCTCAGAGCGCAACCCGTTAAAAGCTAGATCTGCCAAATCCCTTTCTAAATATTGAGACTAAAACATCGGTTTCTAGTATCTCTAAAGCGCTTGATGTATTCATAGACACTCTCCCTAGATTTCTGTTTGACCGATGTTAAGTGTGAAAGCCTAAGTTCTGTCTCGCCCGTATAAAAATAGTCATGGAACTTTTGTTCTAATTGGGCCAACGTTTGGACGGAGTTCGGCGGGAGTGTCGAAAAGCAAGTGAAAGCGGTGCCGGATAGTGAAAGAGAAAACAATCTATGTTTTAATGCATCCAACCCACTAGCTTCTCCACACTGTGCTAAGAACTGACTGATATGCTCTAGTGTGGTCTTGTTACCCTCACCATCGAATTTGGTGAATTTGGGGACTCTATAGCCGCAAGGGTAGGGTATGGTGTCGAAGTGATCGGTGTATGGCTTTCGGTAAACCCTAGCCCAATGTCGTCCTGGCCTTCTGCCTGTGCGCGTCTCTCATGCGGGGGAGCGACACATGGCGGTATGTCGGCGTGTCATCCACGGGGGTCTTCCTCACGTCCTGGCTCAGGATATACGACGTGATCAGGCCTATGTGTTTGCGTAGGAGCATGTGGCACAGGCAACGCGGGAAAAGCTGGCGTAGCCGTAGGTGGAGGCGGCGCGTAGTAAGCAGGGTTAGGTTGTCCATAAGTGTAGTGACTTGTCTCGGCCATGGATGTTGAGGCCGGAGATGTGACAGCTTTGCCAGTATTACCGTCGATTCTGCTATAAATGCGATTTACTAGGTGTACACTAGCGATTGGAGTCGGAGGAACGACCTCGGTAAAGTCGAACCTTCTAAACATTGCCTCTACTTGAGAGCTAACTGCCGAATCTAAATGGTTGGCTAGCGAAGCGCTAACAGCTTGATCTACCGACGCGACTATCTTTTGCTCAATCTCTAAAGAAGATAAAGGAGGCGACACTGGTGTTACCTGAGTCTGAGCGAGGTCAGGGATGTTGACGTCGCGCTTGAATAAGCCATCGCGCGTCTTGACGTAGCTCCCGAGCATGAGATATTGGAGCTCTTTCATCTTTGCCTCGATCTCCGCCCGACCTTCCTCGAGGATATCTTAAAGGGCGAGTGTCATAATGTTGCAGTTGTCGATCTCTACGCCCCCATGGGATCCATTGGCGTTGTAGATGTAGTAGTCGTCGTAGAAGTACCCGTAGCTGATGTAGACGTACTTGTCATGTTGGCGTAGCCCTCCCCAGCAGAGTCGCCAAAAAGTGTATTGACACGAAAACGTGCCCCTGCACTCGGGTCAGTTCGATGATCCAAAGGCGTGTGGATACTTAGGAACGAGCCTAAGCGTAACACAACACGGACATCACGTTCTGACTACCCTTAACAGTGGAAAGGGGGTGGAGTCGCCAGGTAATCAGATCACACAGAAACAATCCAATTAGCCGAAATATATAGATAAAAATAATCCAATCGGCCGAACGGAGCCTAATTGGTTTGGAGTATACAGTGTGAAGGGTCACCGAAGGGGGCCTTTGGTATACAGATCACGACGCGGAATCACTCCTGAACGACAGGGTTTGGTGTGAAGCCTCTTGACACGACAAAATCCAACGCAGAGCACTAGCACAATGAAGTCCGGGATGGAGCACTGATGTGATGAAGTCTCATGCGGTGCGGTCCATTCTAGCGTGACCCCGATGCGAAGTGACCCCAATGTGAAGTACCTTCGGTGCGTGGGACTTAACCAGACCGACAACGGCATGACGAATCTAGCTCTGGTAGCCTCCGAAACCAGCTTCCCAGCTCCAGAAACCTTCGGCGAAGGGGGCTCCGAACGTGAAACCTGCAGCAAAGTTAAGATCAAGTGCCAAATTCGGCCTAGAGACCACATTACTAAGTGTTGTTGTATGCAAAACGAATGTAGAAATCTGTTATGTAGATTAACGGAGGGTTCACAAGCGAGCCAATAAGGTGATAGCAATATGTTACGTAGATTAACAGATGATTCACATGCGAACCAACAAGGCTTACCACTATTACGGTGTGGCCGACGGAGGGCTTCCAGCCCAAACCCATGAAGATACGGTTCAAACTAGGGTTTGAACTTGATTTGTGTTGTGGGGGATCCTATGAACCGACCTAACCCCTATATTTATAGGGGGCTAGTCTTCTTATCTCTAATTCTAGTTTGATAAGATTCGACTTAATCAAGTTTAGGGATAAAAACAACCAGAATTTGTATCAGACTCTATCTCCGAAGCTTGCCCAAAGTGGGCCTTCGGCAGGCCCGCTGAAGCCTGCTCCTTGGGCTAAAGCTTCGGCGAAGCAGGCCACCGAAGGGCCTTTGGGCCAAAGCCAGCAGGCTACTAAAAGGCCTCCCGAGTCCTTATGCAGGTCAGCCTCCGGCACGTTCAGGGCTTTGGCCTGTACCAGGAGTTGCATATTTTCGGCCCAAATTACCAAAATTTATATTTTGACAATCTTGACCATTAATGTCATTTTTTGCTATCAACAATCACATTCTTGAGTCGCCGCCTATTAGATGCCGAGACGAGGTACGCGGTTTTAGAACATTTATGTTTATCACTTTATTATGCATGTACCAAACTTCACCACTATCTTCTATCTAGCACAAGTATTGTTACTTGTCAAACCGATTTTATAAAATACATGTTGCAAAAGATGATACTAAATGGGAGAATCAGAAAGTGGGCTTACACTTTAATTGAGTACGATTTGGCTTATGCACCTTTGAAAGCAATGAAAGGCCAAGTCATCGCAAACTTTATTGTTGATCACCATGTAGATGTCAATTGGAGTAATGATGATGCTTTGATTGAGGTAGTGCCATGGAAACTTTAGTTTGATGGTTTGACTTGTAAGAATGGCCAAGGTGTTGGAGTTGTGCTCATATCACCTAATGGTATGAGTTTCGAGACCTCGGCCCGATTAGAATTTCTTTGTACCAATAATCAAGTTGAATATGAAGCTTTGTTGTTAGGACCGGAATTGTTAAGATCCATGGGTGTTAAATATGTTCATGCATAGGGTGATTCACTATTATTATTCAAACAAGTTGCTAAGTATGCCCAATGCTTTAATGGTTTATTGAATATCTACTTGGATAAATGTTTATACATAATTGCTACTTTTGATGATTTTGAGATTTCACATGTGTCTAGAGAAGCCAACTCATTAGCGAATGACTTGGCTCAACAAGCATCTGGTTACCAAATTAAAAGAGGTAATTTTTTTGCGCAAGAAGAACAAATTTTTATCATTTTATTGGTTTTTATTGGTAATTCGGTCCTTAAGCCAAATTCTGCTTGCGTTTTTGGTATTTTTGCAGTGTTCCGTCTTCTCCTTCATCGCCAAACATTTTTACACCGAGCCATCTTTGCTAGTGAACTAGTTGGATCTCTGCATCGTTGGTCGATCAGACTGGCCAACTCGAGCCAGTCCGACCTGGCCTTGCCAACGGCCGGATGGACCACCAGCTTTTAGCCAGCATGTTTTCCTTTCCGGCCGGTGCGTGCACCATTTCCCCGTACCGTCAGTCAAACTGCCACCTGTAGGTCGGTCTGACCGCCACCTTTATATCATCTCAATCGACCTTAGTCGTCCGGTTGAATTTAATTTCCACCACTTCGGTTAATTGGATTATAATTTTGTGATCTGATTGCCTGGTGACTCCATCCTCCATTGTCACTATCAAGGGTCATTGGAACGTGATGTTCCTATGTATCCACACACTTTTGGATCGTCGAATCAGCGTTAGTGTGTTTGGTGCTTTGACCATTAGGTTTTAGTGTCAACACCGACACACGGTCCGGTGTATTTTCTGACTAATCATCCTCGTTTGTTGCTAAACCCTCAACATATTCGGCCGATGCCACCACTACAAGTGTCGATAAGGGAGGATCCACCGAACACTTTGTTAGAATATGTATCCCTTCGGTAGGGGTACGTCACCCTCCCGTTCTTCGACCATGCCACAATGTCCGATCAAGCAAGACGTACCCCAACCTACGTATGGAATTGCCAGGAATATGTTGCCCGACCTTGTGCCACCAAGGGGGCACCCAATGGCATCCCTAAGGATACCACCAGACCGCATACAACGGAATGCCGCCCTATTCTAATGAAGAACAAAGATACAACATTGTTCGGCTAGATCAGTATCAACAACCTCGATTGACTGATCGATACCCCACGCCAAACTAGTAGGAAGACGATTGGGTGAACCAAATCACTGAGGTGATTCAGGACCAGTTTGGGATCAAGCCAAAAGGTCAGACCTACGTGTATCGGCAACTGTACCCAGAGTGGTTCGATCGGGTGCATTTGCCGAACCAATACAAGATCCTTGACTTGAAGTTTTTGGGGCAGTACTTAGTTTCCACGATTGAGCATGTTAGCCGGTTTCTCGCCCAGTGTGGCGAGGCATTGGTCTAGGAAACACTCAAAGTCATGTTTTTCCCATTGTCACTATCAGGATTAGCTTTCGCATGGTTCTCGTTTCTACTGGTGAACTCCGTTAGAGGATGGGGATATCTTGAGAAGAAGTTTCACAAGTATTTCTTCGATTGACATACATGATATGAAGCTTACCGACTTGACGATAGTAAATCAGAAGATGGATGAGTTAGTGCAAGATTATGCGCAAAGATTCCACGACGTGAGAAGTAGGTGCTATAGCCTGAACCTCAGTGACATGCAACTAGCTGAGTTAGCATTCAAGGGGCTCCTGAATCTAATAAAGGAAAGGTTTTTGTCACAAGAGTTCGAGAGCCTCCCACACCTGGTACAATGTGTATCGGCCTATGAGAGATTATTTCAAGAGGAAAAAAGGGATAGGTAATAGAAGGTGGTGTATACTCAGGTGTTCCATTCAGACTTCGATGAGGACAATGGGTCTGATGTAGAGTTCGGCTTGGCCGAATGGACCTAAAACAAGAAGTAGATCGCTTGTCCTTGGATAAAGGTAGCTGATAAAGAAGAAAAGTATGATTTCAACATCAGTTAGGTTGATAGGATATTCAATCTATTGCTCAACGAAAAGCAGATCTAGTTACCACCCAATCACGTGCTACCGCCCATCGATGAATTGAAGAAGAAGTACTATAAGTGGCATAACTCCCCATCGCACCACACTAACAAATGCAAGGTATTTAGATAGCAAATCCAATCAGTCTTGAAAGCAAGGCCGAATCAAGTTCGATGATGGGAAGAAGCCAATGAATATTGACAGCCACCCTTTCCCGATCAACATGGTGCATGTGCACCACATTGATGATCGACACTCGAAGAAAAGCAGGCGAGACAGCAATACCATCACCTCCACGGATCTGATCAGAAAATATGAAAGAAAGTCGAGAGAAAGGATTGACAGCAAGAACGATGATGATTACTCATGATTCAACCCCCATTGGAATTGTGAGTTCTTCAGATCCTGTTGGAATGAAGGGTTGTGTTTGCCGTAAATGGATGACTACCCTGAGTGTGGTAGCAAAGGTAGGTGGCAAGGGGGCCATGATTCACGCACTGATAGGGCGAGGTTATATAGTGAGGAGAGGTTGGCCATCCATTGGAGGTTATCGCCGCTAAGAGAGTCGAGACTTGAAAGGCTTGGACCCATCAACACTAAGGAAAACAGTCAATCGACTGATGGCAGCGTCACGTCATTAAAGCCACGGTGGTGCCCCAATAGAATCTTCATGAAGAATTAGAAGAGGAGAGTAAAACGATTGTGGTAGAGTGAGTGGTGTGTGAAAGACAAGGCCGATCATGATGACAAGAAAGATGAGGGGATAAACATGGTTTTCTTCCTCCGTGTGCAGTATCGGGTGTTGGGGAATAGGAGAGCTATGCTAGCCAGCGAATTAAAAATTTCCGCCCTATGCCCAGGACACATGCACGTGTGAGATTATAGATCATTACCTTCTAGAACGAGACGTGCTAGGTGCAGCGGAAGAAGATGTAGAAGAAACACGTTAAGCCTATCCTCGCTTGATCCCGACCGTTCTTCGCCAATCCAATTGGTGAAGATTACATAGTTATTCACGTGATGAAGTCCACAAGCGTCGCTATTGGAGCAACGCCTCCATGGTATCCACACGTAAAGGGATGGAGTTCCTCCCATGGCAGCATGCTAGCACCGCACGTGAGAGACAGGAAATTCTCAACCTCAACTATTGAGATCAAGAAAGGGAGGAGATGAGTCTTTGGTGGCTAGGTCTAAACTATGCTCAAGCTTATTCTCCAATACCTCCTCCTCTCTCTATATAGGCCTGAGAGCCCCTGGTTGTCCACATCTAAAACCCACAAATCGGTTACAACCGATTTGTGTTGCATCAAATCCACTCTGTTTTACCCACGTCGGAACTTCCAATCCTTGATCAGAACTCCCTAAAGGGTATTTTGGTCTCTTGATTCAGTACGACACGTAACTGATCCAATCTGTTTTCGCCCACCTCGGAACTTCTGATACACATAGAAAAACTTCTGATCAGTAAAAATTTCCTGCTTCCAAAATCAAAACTTCCGAAGTCAGTTTCTCTCTCTGACTCGTGTCCCGAAAATAATCTGAACTTCTGATATTCCCTATTGGAACATTTGATACACATAATTTTCTTGGGCATATCCATCAATCTCCCACTTGCACAAGAACAAATTCTTTGAATGTTTCTTAATCCATCACCTTAAATGTGTGACCCGATTGGTATACACAAGCACCAGTCCCTTTACCACATGCCATCAGTCAAGTTCAAGGAGAGATACATGCCAACCTTGTTGGTTTTCTCGACATTTCACTCGATCAAGTATCAGATTCAAATCATGACTAACTCCTTAGTCATGGTGGTATGGCCATGCACCTTTCCAATCCAATACCTCGAGGGGCCTAGAGACGACTCTCCCGTTATTAGGAGGTGTAAATTCCATCTTGACTGCTAACATCCCAAGACATGTTTCACAACACACCTGAAAGCAATCCTTATTACTACCCTGTTATGGAATAGCATTAGGAAGCATCTAAGTGTGCCACTACACATTTTGGAATCAAATGACGATCTCAGGTCCAAGGACTCGGTAGGTACACCATTTGAGATGACAACTAATGGCACATTACAATAACAATCCTAGCAATATCTCAAGTGAGTTATCCAACACCATGTTCACCAACATGTGTCCATATCACTGATTTGACATCTCCATGTCTATAATTTGTGAAACGTGATCATCAATCAGTCAGATGTGCTAATCTATGTTTCATCACTGTCCTACATGATGACAAGATCAGGGATCCTTTTGACCAATATCGTTATAACACAAAAAGTTTCACATAACAAGTCATCAACTCATTAATCAAATGTAAACAACATTTATTCATTGAACAACATAACAATTATCCTCACACATTAGCATAGACTCTACTAGCATCTTCCACATACACATGACTCACTCACGTAAGTATCTAATACCCATGGAGCTCAGGTGCGCCTCATGCTAGGGCTGTGGAAGAGGCTTCATCAATAGATCCTCCATATTCACATCCATGTGCACCTTGCAAATCTTCACATCACCTCTCTTAATGATCTCACGGATTAGGTGATATCGCCGAAGTATATGTTTGTACTTCTGGTGTGATTTAGGCTCTTTGGCTTGCGCAATGGCACCACTATTGTCACTATAGAGGTCCACTGGACTAGACTCACTATGAACAACACCAAGCTCAGAAAGAAAATTTCTTATCCAAACAGCCTTCTTCACAGCTTCTAACGTGGTGATATATTTAGCTTCTGTTGTAGAATCAGCCACCATCTCTTGCTTGGAACTCTTCCAACTCATTGTGCCTCCATTGAGGCAGAACAAAAAACTAGACTGCAGTCGAGAATCATCTCTATCGGTCGAAAATCTAGCATTAGTGTAACCACTTACAACGAGCTCATCTTCACCACCATACACTAGGAACATTTCCTCAGTCCTTCTAAGGTACTTAAGGATATTCTTTATTGCAGCCCAATGACTTTCACCCGGGTTCGATTGGTACCTACTCATAACACTTAGAGCATATGACACATCTGGGCATGTGCACAACATGTCATACATGATGGATCCAATTGCGGAGGCATACTGGATCGCGCTCATCTTCTCTAGCTCATCAGGTGTAACACCCCAAGAAATAAAAACAAATAAAATAAAAGAAAAATATTATTTAAATCATTTCTGGATTTATTTATTAAAGGAAAATCATAAAAGAACCCAAATAAAGTCAAATAGGGAGAAATATTCAAAATATGGACTTGAAAATTTTATGAGATGCACTAGAGACCACAATATAATTTTAGGAATTTTTACAAATTTTTACCAACAGTGATTCAACCCTTAATCAAATATATAAATTGCTGGATTTATTTTAAATCAGAAAAGGATTAAAATTCTAAACGGGCCGCAACCTTCAAAGTCCCCGAGCCCAGCCCAGTCCAAATCACCAGTCGCTGACAAGTGGGACCCATATGTCGGCGCCACTCCCCTCTTCTCTCTCCCACCCGCGCCCGCCTCGGCCCCACCAGTCAGCCTCAGCCGCGCCCCTTTCGCCCTCTGACATGCGTGGCCTGCCTGTTGGCGCCATTAGCCTCGCGCTCGCTCACTGACAGGTGGAGCCCACCTGTCAGGATCGTCTTCCTCCCGGGAAGGGGATCCCCTTTCCTTTCTCCGGCGATCTCCTTCGGATTCCCTGCCGTCGGCCGCCCGATCGCCTCCGGACTCCCTTCCTTGGATCACCGTGATCCCTTTCCACCGATAGGCGACGCGGTTTCGCACTTTAGGAAGCTTGGCCGAGGGAATGGAAGTCCTCATCGGAGTTCTTGGAAACCCTCGGTTTCCTTCCCTCCTTACGCCGGCAACCCCCCCTATAAATACCCCCCACGGCCACCGCCCTCAGCCACACCGCCTAAGCCCAAGCTAAAGCATTACAGAGCGCCCCGTCCCCATTTTCGGGTTTCCCTCCTGCTCCAACTCCGGCCGCCGCTCGCCGTCGACTCTAGCCCCCTCTGTCCTAGCCACCACCACCGATGAGACCGCCGAAGCCCGCTCGTCATCGGCCACCCCTCCGTCGGTCGTGAAGACCACCGGATCGCCGTCGCCGTCGAGCACCCGAAACCCTCCCGCCGTCTACGCTCGCCGCCGGTCACCTCCGGGCCCCCTTCGTCACCACCGAAGGTACTATCGGGACCCCCGTCACATCCGCATTCCATTTCTGGCCCGAGCTAGGCACGTAGGCGCCCGCCGCCGCCGCTGCCACCGCGCCCGAGGCCTCGCCGTCGCCGGAGACGAAGGGTACGTACCCCTTACGCCCGTGCCGTGCCGGAAGGCATCGTGGCCGTCCGATCGTGCTCGAAGGGCTACGATTAAATCCCTTCGGGATTTAATCAAGGCCCTCAGATCTGATCGAAGGGGTACGGTGCCATCTCGGCCATTGATCATAACTTAAACCCCTGGATCGATCTGGTGCGTCCACGTCATACCGGTTCGCGGGATCTAATCCTGGTCGTCCGTTTTCATTTAAGGGATCTCGCCTCGCGCCTGGCCGCCGGATCTGGATCCAACGGATCTGGTTGATCCGGTCCACGCGCACAGTGCGCCTGTCCACCGTGGGCCTGGCTCACCGTGGACTAAAATCTATTTTCTGTTTAAATAAAATTCTAGAAAATTGTTTAAACTTTGAAAATTCATAACTTGCTCATTTTAACTCCAAATTTCACCATTCAAATTTTGTTAGAACCAGAAAAATATGCTCTACACATTAATGCCATAAAAACAGTATGTTATCTTAGCACAAAATAAACTTAAGGACTAAATAAATAAAAACCCCTTAGGGATAAATTAATAATTTAGGAAAAGAATTAATAAAAACCTCTAAAACTTAACTTTTAATATTATTAAAAGTAACACCAGAATAATAAAGCTCAAATCACATATTTAGATCATAAAATTTGTATGATTTTGTTTGGTGATGCTTTATTGAATGTGTTGTTTGTTTACTTTTCCGTATCGAGAAGACTACGAGTTCGTCGAGGAGCAGGAGTTCTACCCCGAGGTTCCTCCCTCCCCCTTTGCTGACCAAGGCAAGTCATCGACCACCTCTGTGGAAACAGTTGATCATTATTGAGCCCAGGATTTAATAAATTATCGCTATAACTCATAGGATAATATTGCATTAGTCAAAGATCAAGCCTTACACTTATATTTATTAGATCCCCGTCCTTGTGTGCAAACCCAAGCCATGCTTATTGAGCCTTAACTCCTTGTCACTCTACAAATATTATATTAGCTAGTGCCCAATGTACCGGCACCACTGCTATAGGATAAAAGAAACGAGTCGTAGATTAGATGGATTCTGGTATATGAAATACCCCGTTATTCTTGTCTCTGGACTCTGTTGGAGTTAGGTATGTTATAAGTATGGTGGGTTCCGGGTGCAAGCTCGGGTTTTGGTATGTCGCACCCGGGGCACTATAAGGACCGGTCTGCGGGATCTGTTGCAAAGCACTTCCGTACCAACCACAAGTCTAATGGGTAAGTCCTAACTGGAAGTATGGAATACTCCGGCTCGATGCACCATAGAGGAAGGGGCAAGGGGCTAGCCTGCGGGCGACTTGTACCGACGAGGCTCAAGGGGGGTATGGTGGGGCTCTAATGCGTCGGGACACCATATGAAACCCATAAGAGGGTGCTGTTGAGTCGGGGAGGACTATATGGAAGGTTTTGGCACGAGTTCCCATGGTATGGGTCATCTCGTTACACTTTGGTGTAGGTGATGAGTGCGTGCCTTGTGGGTACAGTGGTACATCTATGATCAGAGTAAAATCAATCTTTTCGAAAAGCCGAGCCCACGGTCAAGGGCGGGTTGTGTGACTACTCGCAGTTAGTTTACAATTGTTTGAATGGTTGAGTATTTCATGGCATGTAAGGACTGTTGAGCGAGGTGGGGCTGACTGTACCCCTCGAGTTAGAAGATGATGATGCATACACATGTTTACGTTTCAGTACTAATAAAATTGTTCACATTAAATTGCTTCACAAATTATTCGCTTCCGCAAAAGTAGCCACTATCTCCCTTGTTATTACCTTGCATAATATTTGCATTCGGTGGCTTGCTGAGTACCTCTGTACTCACCCCGTTGACTTACAACATCAGAGCCCGTCTACTACGAGGAGGATGCAGGTCTGGAGTAGCGACCCAGTCAAGGCGAGACTGGAAGGAGGCGTTCATCTAGGACCCTTATTTTATTAGTTTCTCTTCACCTTTATTCACTTTTGTATTAATGCGGTCTACGAACCGTGAATGATTGCCCGTATTGTACGTGGTCGCATGATGAACGTCTTGTTTTATTTATTTTCGATGGAATTTCAATAAAGTCCTGATTTATTAAATCGGGGCGCGACAAGATGGTATCGGAGCCGACTTGACTGTAGGAAGCCAAACAGACCTGACCATAGGACTTATACTTACTATATTTTCTTACAAACACTACTTATCCTCTCATCTTCCAAGATTTTCACAAAAACTTTCTCTCTTTTGTAGATGCCGGTCCATACCATGAGCGGGACTCTTCGTGATGAGGCCGGATTCATCCGCGAGCTTCGCGTGCTCGTCGACTTCTTGGGGTTTCCCCATGAGCCCGCGTTCCACGGGATCTTTCCCGATGCGAACGAGAGCTACTGCGAGGTCACGGTTGTGATCCGCCCCTCCTCCATGCAGCCACCCTTTTACACCCATGGAGTTGGAGGACCTTCATTCGTGGTGGCTAGCCTGCGAGCCGCTCTTCAGTCCCTCGCCGAGCTTCGACTGGTATACGACTGCCACCTCCGCGACACCGTCTACCGCTTCACGCCCATGCGCACACCCAGGAGTCACCGCAGCATCTACATCAGCCCCCTCACACAGAGCAACTCCGCCATCACCCGCACGATGACACTCTTGGAGGCCATGGACAACCTCCACATAGAGGCCATCCTCGACGCAGACAGCCAGCACGACACCATCGACTTCTACCGCCACACTTCGGAGAACCTGACCCGTGAGAATGCCGAGCTCCGTCGACAGCTTCAGCAGAACCCCCAGTTGACCCTCGAGGTGGAGGAATTGAGGCGTCAGAATGAACTTCTACGCCAGGGCGCCATGGTCAACACCCAGCTTCACCATCAGCTCAAGGAATTAAAGAAGGACCTTGAGGAGATTGCACCTCTTCCGCCTCGCAAGAAGAGACCCCTTCGGATCCCCACCGTGAGGCCCAAGAGGATCTCCCGCAGTGCACCACCCGCCGGACCATCCAGCTCCTCGACCCCGACCGTCTCCCCCGAGCCCGAGATTGAGCCGTCCCCCGAGCTACCTTAGATGTAGTTTACGATTGATTGCTTTTCATTTTGCTTGCTTGTATTACCATTCATGTCAAAATATAAGGCATGAATGAAGAAATAAATAAATGTAACCGCAAGAACGGTACCTTTTTGAAATAAAACATAAAGATGTTCTCTGAAATAAATGTTGTCTACCTTGAAAACTCCAGGATGACCAACACTCAGGGTTCTGACGCTCCCCAGAATGGAGGAGAGAGTGGCAACTTGCCACAATGGGGAGCAACGGGACAAAGGCAAGCCCCGGTTGCCAACCACCCCACTTTGGCCGAGATGATGGCCACTCAGAACCAGCTAGTCTCAGCCCTTTTGAACCAGATGCAACAGCAGCAGCAGCAGATGCAGGAGCAACAGGCTCATTTCTTCCGCCTCCATCAGCAGCCCGAGCTACACCGACCCGCCACACCAGCTCCCGCTCCCGCCTCTCAGCTCTCGGAGTTCCTCCAAGTTCGCCCACCGACCTTCTCAAGCACCACCAACCCCATGGAGGCTGGGGATTAGTTGAGGACTATCGAGAAGAAGCTCGACCTCCTTACCTGCACTGAGCAGGAGAAAGTGACCTTCGCCACCCACCAGCTACATGGTCCCGCCGCAGAATGGTGGGACAACCTCCGTGAGACTCTGCCCGAGGGACACGCCCACACCTGGGCAGAGTTCTCGGCTGCTTTTCGTGCCGCTCACATCCCCGACGGCATTATCGCACAGAAACAGCAAGAGTTCAGAGACCTGTAGCAGGGGGGCAGGTCTGTTACAGAATACCTGCACGAGTTTAACCGTTTGGCCAGGTACGCACCTGAGGAGGTCCGTACGGATGCGGCCAGGCAGGCCAAGTTCCTCCGGGGACTGAAGGATGAGCTGTCCCTGCAACTTATCTCTGGAGATTTCGCCAACTTCCAAAAGTTGGTGAACAAAGCCATCATGCAGGAGACTCAACAGAACAAGGTCGACCTGAAGAAGAAGCGCATGATTGCCTTCAGGCAGAACCAAGGCATGGCCCAGAGACCCCGCTTTGCTCCACCTCCACCAGCGCAGCAGTACCACCCTCGCCCGGTGTATCGTCTGGCACCACCTGCCGCTAACACCGGAGCCGGACAAACTCGCCCCGCTCCCACCGCCCCAGCCACCCCAGCTGCCCCGGCCAAGAAGCCGGAGATTCTGAGAGACAGGCACGGTAAGCCTGTGGTATGCTTCAACTGCCGCCAGGAGGGGCGCTACTCCCATCAGTGCCCTCATCCCAAGCGTACCCAAGGCGTTGCAGAGAACCCCGCCGTCCGTGCCAAGGTCAACCACATCACCGCCGAAGAAGCCCAGGCCGCCCCGGAGATTGTCATGGGTAAGTTTATGGTTCATTCATCGCTTGCAGTGGTATTATTTGACACCGGAGCTACCCACTCCTTTATATCGATTGCTTTTGTGGAAAGACATTCCCTGGACATAAGTGAACTACCCAGACCAGTGTTAATAGCTACCTCGGGCAAGCAAACCCTCGCCTATTCTTTTAGTCCAAGGGTATGGGTAGATATCCAAGGCACGATATTTTGGGCCGACCCCATTCTAATAGAATGTCAAGGTTTGGATCTCATTCTAGGGATGGATTGGCTAAATAAACATCAAGGAGTAATAGAATGTGCCCAGAGGAAAGTGACCGTGACTAGTGAGGAAGGGACTATCATCACATTCCAGATGCCAAGCATGAAGATCGGAAGACCAAGACTACATCAGATTACCTTGGAGGAGATACCGGTAGTCAGTGAGTACCCAGACGTATTCCCAGAGGATTTACCAGGGATGCCACCCAAGAGGGATATCGAGTTCAGGATTGACTTGGTGCCTGGAACCACCCCTATTTACAAGCGACCATACCGGATGGCAGCTAATGAGTTAGCTGAGATGAAGCAGCAATTGGAGGATCTCGAGAGGAAAGGCTACATCAGACCTAGCACATCGCCATGGGGTGCCCCCGTCATCTTCGTCGAGAAGAAAGAGGACAAGGCAAAGCGTATGTGTGTGGATTACCGCGCTTTGAATGAAGTAACCATCAAGAATAAGTACCCGTTGCCTCGGATCGACGATCTCTTCGACCAGCTAAAAGGGGCTACGGTATTCTCGAAGATCGACCTGCGTTCTGGTTATCATCAGTTATGGATTCGAGAAGAGGATATACCCAAGACGGCCTTTACCACCTGTTATGGATTGTACGAGTGCACGGTTATGTCTTTTGGATTGACCAACGCCCCTGCATTCTTCATGAATATGATGAATAAGGTGTTCATGGAGTATTTGGATAAATTCATCGTAGTCTTCATAGACGACATCCTCATTTATTCCAAGGACCAGAAAGAGCACGAGACTCACCTCCGGTTAACCTTAGGGAAGCTAAGGGAACACCAATTATACGCCAAGTACAGCAAATGCAAGTTTTGGACGGCGGAAGTAAAGTTCCTTGGACACATCATCTCTATGCAAGGAATCGCAGTAGACCCTGCCACCGTAGAAGCAGTTACGGACTGGCTGCCACCCACGAACGTATCTGAGATACGAAGTTTTCTAGGTTTGGCCGGATATTATCGGAGGTTCATCGAGAATTTTTCTAAGATAGCCAAGCCGATGACCAAGTTGTTGCAGAAAGGAGAGAAGTTCGAATGGACTCCTGAGTGCGAGGAAAGTTTCCGCACTCTCAAGACCCGTTTGGTATCTGCACCCATACTGACCCTACCCGATATCCGGAAAGACTTCCATGTCTATTGTGATGCATCCCGCCAAGGATTGGGATGTGTTCTTATGCAAGATGGAAAAGTTATCTCTTATGCCTCCCATCAGTTGAGACCTCATGAGTTGAACTACCCGACCCACGATTTGGAATTAGCCGCAGTAGTACACGCCCTTAAGATTTGGAGGCATTATTTGGTTGGAAACCGCTGTGAGATCTTTACGGACCACAAGAGCTTGAAGTACATCTTCACACAGCCGGACCTCAATCTGAGGCAAAGACGATGGTTGGAGCTAATAAAGGACTATGACTTAGGTATTCACTACCACCCCGGAAAAGCAAATGTAGTAGCTGATGCATTAAGTTGCAAGGGATATTGCACAGCTGTGATGATTCAGGATCATGCACCCTTGTTAAGTAGAGAGATGGAAAAGTTGAATCTTGGGTTAACCACAGGAGCATGCCTAGCCACCTTGGAGACCCAGCCAATTCTATTTGAGCAGATCCGTGAAGCTCAGTTAGAAGATCCGGATATAGCTGCCATTAGGAAGAACATGAGACAAGGAAAAGCCCCAGGATTTTCAGAGGACGAGAACGGCACCATATGGTTTGGAACCCGGATATGTGTGCCGGATAAGCCAGAGATAAAGACCCTTATCCTGAGAGAAGCCCACGAGACGTTGTACTCCATTCATCTCGGCAGTACCAAGATGTACCAGGACCTGAGAAACGTTATTGGTGGGTCAGCATGAAAAGAGAGATTGCACAGTTCGTCGCCGAATGTGACACCTGTAGAAGAGTAAAAGCTGAACATCAGAGACCTGCAGGATTGTTACAGCCACTTAAGGTACCTGAATGGAAGTGGGAAGAGATCGGTATGGATTTCATCACCGGACTACCAAAGACCCAACTTGGGTATGATTCTATTTGGGTAATCATCGACCGGCTTACAAAAGTAGCGCATTTCATAGCCGTCAAGACGACCTTTAGTGGCCCCAAGCTTGCAGAATTATACATGGCCCACATTGTGTGTCTTCATGGAGTGCCTAAGAAGATAGTGTCCGATAGAGGAAGTCAGTTTACCTCTCGTTTCTGGAAAAACCTTCAAGAGGAGATGGGCATGAGATTGAATTTCAGTACTGCTTACCACCCTCAGACGGATGGACAAACGGAAAGGGTAAATCAGATATTGGAGGATATGTTACGGGCATGTGTCTTAGATTTTGGAGCCACTTGGGACAAGAGCTTACCATACGCTGAGTTCTCGTACAACAACAGCTATCAAGCCAGCCTTCAGATGTCTCCTTTTGAAGCCCTATATGGACGTAAGTGCAGAACGCCTCTACTCTGGGATCAAACTGGCGAATCTCAAGTGTTCGGGACGGACATCCTTCGAGAAGCTGAAGAGAAGGTACGGATCATCAGAGACCGACTCAAGACAGCCCAATCACGACAAAAGAGCTACGCGGATAATTGTCGTCGCGACCTAGCATTTGAAGAAGGAGACCATGTCTATCTTCGAGTTACGCCTCTCCGTGGTACTCAACGATTTAACATGAGAGGAAAGTTGGCCCCTCGATATGTTGGACCATTCCCCATTATCCGACGCCAAGGCGAGGTTGCTTATCAGTTGGAACTACCACCCTCATTTGCTGGAGTGCATGACGTATTTCACGTATCTCAACTCAAGAAGTTCCTTCGCGTCCCGACAGAGCAAGTGGACCTCCAGCAGCTGGATGTTCAAGAGGATCTGACCTATGTGGAAAAGCCTGTCAAGATATTGGAGGTCAAGGAAAGGATCACCAGGAGTCGGGTCATCCGCTTCTGCAAGGTGCAGTGGAGCAATCATCCGGTTGAGGAAGCTACATGGGAAAAAGAAGATGGACTCAAGGCACAGCATCCTGAGCTATTCGAGGATTGATCCGAATCTCGAGGACGAGATTCTCTGTAAGGGGGATAGGATTGTAACACCCCAAGAAATAAAAACAAATAAAATAAAAGAAAAATATTATTTAAATCATTTCTGGATTTATTTATTAAAGGAAAATCATAAAAGAACCCAAATAAAGTGAAATAGGGAGAAATATTCAAAATATGGACTTGAAAATTTTATGAGATGCACTAGAGACCACAATATAATTTTAGGAATTTTTACAAATTTTTACCAACAGTGATTCAACCCTTAATCAAATATATAAATTGCTGGATTTATTTTAAATCAGAAAAGGATTAAAATTCTAAACGCGCCGCAACCTTCAAAGTCCCCGAGCCCAGCCCAGTCCAAATCACCAGTCGCTGACAAGTGGGACCCAGATGTCGGCGCCGCTCCCCTCTTCTCTCTCCCACCCGCGCCCGCCTTGGCCCCACCAGTCAGCCTCAGCCGCGCCCCTTTTGCCCTCTGACATGCGTGGCCCGCCTATCGGCGCCATTAGCCTCGCGCTCGCTCACTGACAGGTGGAGCCCACCTGTCAGGATCGTCTTCCTCCCGGGAAGGGGATCCCCTTTCCTTTCTCCGGTGATCTCCTTCGGATTCCCTGCCGCCGGCCGCCCGATCCCGCCCGATCGCCTCCGGACTCCCTTCCTTGGATCACCGTGATCCCTTTCCACCGATAGGCGACGTGGTTTCGCACTTTAGGAAGCTTGGCCGAGGGAATGGAAGTCCTCACCGGAGTTCTTGGAAACCCTCGGTTTCCTTCCCTCCTTACGCCGGCAACCCCCCCTATAAATACCCCCCACGGCCACCGCCCTCAGCCACACCGCCTAAGCCCAAGCTAAAGCATTACAGAGCGCCTCATCCCCATTTTCGGGTTTCTCTCCTGCTCCAACTCCGGCCGCCGCTCGCCGTCGACTCTGGCCCCCTCCGTCCTAGCCACCACCACCGACGAGACCGCCGAAGCCCGCTCGTCATCGGCCACCCCTCCGTCGGTCGTGAAGACCACTGGATCGCCGTCGCCGTTGAGCACCCGAAACCCTCCCGCCGTCTACGCTCGCCGCCGGTCACCTCCGGGCCCCCTTCGTCACCACCGAAGGTACTATCGGGACCCCCGTCACATCCGCGTTCCATTTCTGGCCCTAGCTAGGCACGTAGGTGCCCGCCGCCACCGCTGCCACCGCGCCCGAGGCCTCGCCGTCGCCAGAGACGAAGGGTACGTACCCCTTACGCCCGTGCCGTGCCGGAAGGCATCGTGGCCGTCCGATCGTGATCGAAGGGCTACGATTAAATCCCTTCGGGATTTAATCAAGGCCCTCAGATCTGATCGAAGGGGTACGGTGCCATCTCGGCCGTTGATCATAACTTAAACCCCTAGATCGATCTAGTGCGTCCACGTCATACCGGTTCGCGGGATCTAATCCTGGCCGTCCGTTTTCATTTAAGGGATCCCGCCTCGCGCCTGGCCGCCGGATCTGGATCCAACGGATCTAGTTGATCCGGTCCACGCGCTCAGTGCGCCTGTCCACCGTGGGCCTGGCTCACCGTGGACTAAAATCTATTTTCTGTTTAAATAAAATTCCAGAAAATTGTTTAAACTTTGAAAATTCATAACTTGCTCATTTTAACTCCAAATTTCACCATTCAAATTTTGTTAGAACCAGAAAAATATGCTCTACACATTAATGCCATAAAAACAGTATGTTATCTTAGCACAAAATAAACTTAAGGACTAAATAAATAAAAACCCCTTAGGGATAAATTAATAATTCAGGAAAAGAATTAATAAAAACCTCTAAAACTTAACTTTTAATATTATTAAAAGTAACACCAGAATAATAAAGCTCAAATCACATATTTAGATCATAAAATTGTATGATTTTGTTTGGTGATGCTTTATTGAATGTGTTGTTTATTTATTTTTCCGTATCGAGAAGACTACGAGTTCGTCGAGGAGCAGGAGTTCTACCCCGAGGTTCCTCCCTCCCCCTTTGCTGACCAAGGCAAGTCATCGACCACCTCTGTGGAAACAGTTGATCATTATTGAGCCCAGGATTTAATAAATTATCGCTATAACTCATAGGATAATATTGCATTAGTCAAAGATCAAGCCTTACACTTATATTTATTAGATCCCCGTCCTTGTGTGCAAACCCAAGCCATGCTTATTGAGCCTTAACTCCTTGTCACTCTACAAATATTATATTAGCTAGTGCCCAATGTACCGGCACCACTGCTATAGGATAAAGAAACGAGTCGTAGATTAGATGGATTCTGGTATATGAAATACCCCGTTATTCTTGTCTCTGGACTCTGTTGGAGTTAGGTATGTTATAAGTATGGTGGGTTCCGGGTGCAAGCTCGGGTTTTGATATGTCGCACCCGGGGCACTATAAGGACCGGTCTGCGGGATCTGTTGCAAAGCACTTCCGTACCAACCACAAGTCTAATGGGTAAGTCCTAACTGGAAGTATGGAATACTCCGTCTCGATGCACCATAGAGGAGGGGGCAAGGGGCTAGCCGTCGAGCGACTTGTACCGACGAGGCTCAAGGGGGGGTATGGTGGGGCTCCGATGCGTCGAGACACCATATGAAACCCATAAGAGGGTGTTGTTGAGTCGGGGAGGACTATATGGAAGGTTTTGGCACGAGTTCCCGTGGTATGGGTCATCTCGTTACACTTTGGTGTAGGTGATGAGTGCGTGCCTTGTGGGTACAGTGGTACATCTCTGATCAGAGTAAAATCAATCTTTTCGAAAAGTCGAGCCCACGGTCAAGGGCGGGTTGTGTGACTACTCGCAGTTAGTTTACAATTGTTTGAATGGTTGAGTATTTCATGGCATGTAAGGACTGTTGAGCGAGGTGGGGCTTACTGTACCCCTCGAGTTAGAAGATGATGATGCATACACATGTTTACGTTTCAGTACTAATAAAATTGTTCACATTAAATTGCTTCACAAATTATTCGCTTCCGCAAAAGTAGCCACTATCTCCCTTGTTATTACCTTGCATAATATTTGCATTCGGTGGCTTGCTGAGTACCTCTGTACTCACCCCGTTGACTTACAACATCAGATCCCGTCTACTACGAGGAGGATGTAGGTCTGGAGTAGCGACCCAGTCAAGGCGAGACTGGAAGGAGGCGTTCATCTAGGACCCTTATTTTATTAGTTTCTCTTCACCTTTATTCACTTTTGTATTAATGCGGTCTACGAACCGTGAATGATTGCCCGTATTGTACGTGGTCGCATGATGAACGTCTTGTTTTATTGATTTTCGATGGAATTTCAATAAAGTCCTGATTTATTAAATCGGGGCGCGACATCAGGTGTCACAGCACACTGAGTCTTACTAAGAGTAATACCATATGACATTGGCAGAAAACCCTTCTTAGAATTCTGCATTTTGAACAGTTTCAAAACCTTGCCAATGTATGTACTCTGTCTTAATCCAATTAGAAGCTTTGATATATCTTTATAGATCTTTATGTCCTGAATGTATGCTGCCTCTCCAAGATCTTTCATCGAAAAACTATTTTTAAGTGAAGTCTTGACAGTATTCAACAAAGGAATGTCATTTCCGATCAACAATATGTCATCCACATATAAGACAAGAAACACAAGTGAGCTCCCAACAGCCTTCTTGTAAACACAAGGCTCTTCTTCGTTCTTGATAAATCCAAACCCTTTGACTACCTCATCAAAATAAATATTTCAACTCCGAGAAGCTTGCTTCAGTCCATAAATGGACTTCTACAACTTAAATTCTTTCCTAGCACTTTTCGGATTGTCAAGACCTTCAAGTTGTGTCATGTACACATCGTCACTTAGGTTTCCATTTAAGAAAGTCATCTTGACATCCATTTTCTATATCTCATAATCATAAAATGTGGCAATTGCTAACCAAGGCACATTTCAACTTGGTTTCTCAATATCCCCCTTGATGAGTGCATTGACAACCAAATTCAAATTCAGGAAATTTGAAAATTTTCAGCACATAAGTGACCATAAAAACTCAGAAAAGAGTCAAACATGTCACTTGATAAATTCATTTCTCTCAACTTGAGTCATGAAAGGCCATTTGGCAATGATTCCTTCTTTTGGTAGCAAAAGTTTTTCTCCCCCTTTGAGTTTCATCACTTGTTCTCCCCCTTAGGTAAGCAAACCAGGCATTTTTCTCCCCCTTTGGCAATGCAAGAATCAAGGAGCAAGAAACGATGCAAGGCTTCAAGATGATGAAAAGTGTGAAAACATATGGTGCAAAAATATGCCAAATCATAGTGTCAGGATCAGATTCTCAGCTCAAGGTAATATATTCCAAGTTCAATGTTTGATGCATGAGATTTTCAAATTATTGAAAATAAAACATCACCACTTAGACTAGTCATCTAGACACATGAAAATGAGAATTGCAAAAGCTAAACAATTTCTACCCAAGAAGGCAAGTCCAATAGTCATGTTGCATTTAGCAATCTTGATTAGCAAGTGATTCAGACTTTGCAATTCTTTTATATTGCCAGGGGTTATTTGCTCATCTACCTTATGCTTTTCAACCAAGCCAAGCCTAGGTCAAGAAAGACCATTAGAAGCTTAAGGCAGTGATTTTGGCAGATACTAAGTTATACTAGTTCATACCAAAGTGCAATGGTAGGCAATCTAGAATAAGGAAGTGCGACAAGCAAACCCGCCTGGATCTTTTCATTTTTAGCACATAAATCATGGATATGTGATTTTTGTCGTGTAACATTTGTCGTATGATTCCATGAGTAGCAACCTTATTCTCAAGTTTCAATTTTGCATCCATAGTAAAGGATTCTAGCCACCAGGCAGATAAAAGATAGCTAAAGCAATTATGTACTACACATGCTAAACACCATACTAAGTAGTGATCAAGTTTTGAATTTTGTAAATTAAAATCATGCTCATTTTGAAGTTAGATATATTAAACAGAGTTGAGACATCACAATAATGACAATCATGCGAAGGCATATATAAAAGCAACAAAATGCCTCACCAAATCATCATAAGGAAGCCAATGCAACACACATAAAAACATGCTCCCCCTCACAAAATGTCGTAAGGATGACAAATACCCAGTTCCCTACGCAAATAACCAAAACGGGATGCATCAAGTGGTTTGGTAAAAATGTCGACAAACTAGTTCTGGGTATCAACATATTGAAGCTCAATATCACCCTTCTCATTGTGATCTCTGAGAAAATGATATCTCACATCAATGTGTATGGTTCTAGAATGCTGAACTGGTTTTTTTGCAATGCAAATAGCACTAGTGTTGTCACAAAATAGTGGAACACTCTTATAGTCTAACCCGAAATCCCGCAAAGTGGAAACCATCCACAAAATCTGTGAGCAACAGCTAGCTGTAGCAACATATTCAGCCTCAGCCGTAGATTGTGCAATGCTAGACTGTTTGCGGAACGACTAGTAAACAAGAGAAGTCCCCAGAAAATGACAAGTACTAGAGGTACTCTTCCTATCAATTCTACATCCAGCAAAATCCGCATCTGAATAACCACGAAGACACAAAGAGGAAGATGCAGAATACCAAATGCCAAACTCAAGGGTATATTTGAGATACCTGAGAATTCGCTTTGCCGCTTGGCGGTCTGAAGCACGTGGTGAAGCCTGAAAATGAGCACATAGACACACTGCGAAGTGTATGTCCGGCCTCGTAGCAGTCAAGTAGAGGAGGGAGCCAATCATGCTTCGGAACTCCTTCTGATCTACAACTTCTCCATCCTCATCAGGATCCAATGCTACAGATGTAGCCATTGGAGTGGTGAGTGGCTTCGCATCATCCATGTCGAACTTCTTGAGCAGGTCCTTGGTGTACTTTGTCTGGTGGACGAAGGTATCTTGTTTTTTTGCTTGATTTGCAAACCAAGGAAAATGTGAGTTCTCCCATCATGGACATTTCGAACTCCCTGCTCATGGCATCTACAAACTCGGCAACCAAAGCATGAGAAGAGCCACCAAAGATGATATCGTCAACATAAATCTAGACTAGGAGGAAATCTTTGACATTCTTGAGAGTGAAAAGGGTTTTATCTACCGAACCCATCAAATATCCTCACTCAAGAAGAAAAGACTTAAGTCTATCATACCAAGCCCGAGGGGCCTGCTTGAGTCCATAAAGAGCCTTATGAAGTTTAAGGACTTTATGTGGGTATTTGGGGTTTTCAAAACCAGGGGTTAGTTTACATAAACATCTTCGCCTATTAAGCCATTAAGAAATGCACTTTTAACATCCATTTGATAAAGTTTGAAACCTCAGGATGCCGCAAATGCAAGTAAAATCCTAATGGCCTCAAGACGAGCAACAAGTGCAAAAGTTTCAGTAAAATCAATCCCCTCTAACTGAGAATAACACTGAGCCACAAGTCTAGCTTTGTTTATAACTACAGCCTCATCCTCCCCTTGTTTGTTTTTGAAAATCCATTTTGTTCCAATAAAACGAACATTAGGTGAGGATCTACAAGAGTCCAGACTTGGTTTCTCTCAAAATTTTCAAGTTCCTCATGCATGGCATTGATCTAACTAGAATCAGAAAGTGCAGTACTCACATCTAAGGGGTCAAAATAAGCAACAAAAGTAGAATCAATGAAATGAGCATGAAAACGTGTTACCCTTTGATCAAGCTCACCAATGATCTGCTCGGGAGGATGCATCCTTTGAATATGATGAGGATCCTTGTGGCGGGATGCAGTCTCCCCCTCAACTTGTGCCGGTGAATGGTCGAAGATGACCGATGTTGAGGTTGTAGCTTCAGGACCTCTTGCCGAAGTGATCGAAGCAGGGTCAGCTTCGGGGGTCGATGTAGAGGGTAGTAGAGGTTTGTCCTTGAAATCTCCGGGATCTTCATCTTCGAAGATGGTCTGCTCCATATCGTGTTCATTGGCCTGTTCAAAAGAAGGGCTAACACAGGGGGTCGATTCATCAAAAGTCACATCACATGACTC
The DNA here is from genome assembly GCA_019279435.1 of Zizania palustris. Lineage (NCBI taxonomy): Eukaryota > Viridiplantae > Streptophyta > Magnoliopsida > Poales > Poaceae > Zizania > Zizania palustris. Next base: position 33,086,553 of record JAAALK010000085.1, on the reverse strand, counting down.
GATGACAGTGTTAGTTTTCAAATTGAAAGCACGATAAGAATGACCGTGAGTAGTGTATCACAAAAAGATCGCGTCAGAAGAGCGTGACTCAAATTTGTCCAAATTTCCACGTTTTAGGATAAAACATCGACAGCCAAATACTCGAAGATGAGTAACTTTGGGCTGTCTCCCAAAACGCAGCTCATAAGAAGTCAAGTTCAAAATTGAGCGCAAGAAAATTCGGTTTGAGATGTAGCAAGCAGTGTTCATGGCCTCATCCCATAATTTTATAGGAGTCATGTGTTGATCGGGTATCGTCCTAGCCATCTCAACCAAAGTGCGGTTCTTTCTCTCAACAACACTGTTCTGTTGAGGAACCCGCGGAGCAGAAAATTGATGTTCTATGCCATGCTCCAAGCAAAAGTCAACAAAGAGATTGTTCTTGAACTCAGTGCCATTATCACTTCGAATGAATTTCAACGCACCAGGGAGTTTAGTGAAAAGTCTCAAAGCCAAGCTCCTAAAGTGTGAAAACACTTCATCCTTGCTAGCTAAAAAGAAAACCCAAGAGTAGCGAGAGAAGTCATCGACAATAACAAGTACATACCACTTGTTGCCTAAAGAACTAACCCGATAAGGACCTACAGTGTCCATATGGAGAAGTTCTCTGGGTTGTTCAGTCATCACTATGGTGATTGGCGAGTACGAAGAGGCTATCATTTTTCCATGTCGACAGGGAGCGCAAACTAAATTCTTCTCAAATTTGAGCTTGGGCAATCCTCGGATCAGACCTAAGGCACTCAGACGAGTGAGCAACTCAAAGCTCATATGCCCTAGTCTCCTATGCCACTTCCAAAGCTCAGAAGTCGAATGTGCAACAAGCCAGTGAGAAGAACCAGATGACTCAGAAAAATCAGCTCCAAAGACTCTCCTAACTCTAAAGATCTTACAGACCACATCGCCATCAAAACTAAGTACTTGCGAAGTATCGCGATGGAATCGCACTTCGAAGCCCTCATCAAGCAATTGAGATACAAAAAGCAAATGGTGTCTCATGTTTTCAACCAAAGCAACATCTTTGAGAGTGAAGTTCGAGTTAATTCTTACCACACATTTACCTTTCACTCTACTTTTTCGGTTTTTTCCGAAGGTGATTTGCTCCTTTTGCTTGGTTGTGGTGAGGTTGGAGAACCATGCTGCGTTTCCGGTCATATGGTGCGAACAACCAGAGTCCATGATCCACGTGCCCTCCAAGCCTCGATCTTATGCCTACATGAAACAGGAAAACCTTGATCGCTCAGTGCTGGAGTGAAAGCATGACGAGGTATCCAGCACTGAGTGATACGAGTAGTAGGCACAGTAAAAGTAGATTGTCTACGCACAGAAAAAATAGAATGATGCAAAGTGCGAGGTCTAACTACATAATGTGACCCAAATGCATGACGAGGCATCCCAACCTAATGAGGCATAAAGCCACTAACACGAGGTCTTGCACCATATGAAACATGGTGAACACCACAAGGGGCAAAACCTCTCTGAGAAGATCGAGGAGCCTCGTAAACAGGACGTGAGTAAAACTCGGACTCATGCATACCTAGAGGTGGGTAATGCATGTCCTGAAATCTCAATGCCTGAGAGCGTCGCTCATCCTTGATGCTACGAAAGCAAAACCCAACTAAATGACCCGCTCGCTGACAATAAGAACAATGAAACACTCTCCTATGGGAACTCTCATGGGTCATAGGAGCAATCCTTACAGGCTCCTTGGGTTTTATCAGAGAGTTCTTCTTGGGAGGAATTTTCTTGGCAGAAGGGATGATTTTCTTTGGAGTTTGGGTAGGCTTTTTGGCTGATGGAGTGTCTAACTAGCTCTTTCTTTCCCTAACGTAGTGGGTGAGGTAAAAACAGTTTTGTTCTCACTATCTAAAGGAATCCTCTCAAAACCGAATCCTAGAGCTAACCCTGCCCTGTCAGCACACATCTTGGTCTTGGCCAAGAGAAAATCCATCCTACCCTTTCCCTCAGTGCATTTGTTAACCACATAAAGAAGGTATTCATTTTAGTCATAAGGTTTTCAGCTTGCCCTCTAGCAAAACTGAGTTGGTCCTTAAGGGTGATGCAGGTGGGACAAGTAGGCTGCACATCCTTAGAACACTCAGTACTCTCCAATCTAGCCTCTAATTCCTTAACATGCTTGTCTTTCAATTAATGCTATCAATCAATAATAGATAATTTGAACAAGCATCAGAATAAATAGGTCTAGACTCCACCACCAAAAGTTGCTTCTATGTAGTCTCAAGCTCATTAATAGTTTGAGCATGCACTGAGCGCAACTAATCAAGCTCACCCATGACAACAGTGCAAGATTCACATTCAACATCATCAATTTTAGACTTAAGCATGGCATAATCAGTAGAAACAGATTCTAGCTTAAGTCTAAGATCTTTTCTATCTCTAGCAGCTTAAACAAGTAATCTATCCTGACCTAGAACTACTTTATTCAGTTCATCTACCTTAATTGAGAGCTGGTCATAGGATAGAGGTACCTCAGATGAGTCAAGCTCATCGCCACTGTGACTGCTGTCGGCCATGAAGCAAAGGCCAGTGAAATCCCTTGCCTTCTTCTCCTTCTTATCCTCCTTTCTTGGGGACTCTTCCTCCTCATTAGAGCTCGACTCCTCAGTTGAGGAAGTGTTGATGTCGCTGAGTGCAGCAACAAATGCTCTAGAAGCGGCCTTGGCTACCCTCTTAGCCACCTTGTCACGTTTACCCTTCACAAAGGGTTTTCTCTCCTTCTTGTAGTGTTTAGGGCACTCACTCTCATCTCTACTTTTGAGCTTAGGACAATTGGCCTTGATGTGAGAAGTGTCACCACACTCAAAACAACCACTAAAGCCATTTCTCATCTGATCCTGTCTCTCATTGTGAAACGGGTGAACCTTCTGGCAATGAGTGCAAGCTCTTCATCATCTAGAGTATCCACCTGCTCCTTAGTGACGAAGACCAGGGAGGACAAAGCAAAACCACCAGCAAGAATACAAGTACCAAATGTGCTTGGTTCAACCGTGGTGCCATGGCTAGAGCTAGGAACTAGTGCCAATGGCTGTGGCAAAGAGTTTCTGTGCACTGCAAGAGATGCCTTGGCAATCTCTGTGGACTTCAGCTTGCTGAAGAGCTCATCACATGTCAATGTGTCATAACCTGCGGACTTCTCAATGCTGGATATCTTCACTTCCCATATGCTACGATCAAGAGCATAGAGAAGCTTGATAGCCCTATCATGGTCATTGTAAGAAAGTGTCCCGTTGGACCGCAAGTTACTCACTATTGCGTGAAAGCGAGAAAACATGGCATCTATAGATTCACCAGGCGCTTGCACAAACAACTGATATTGTCGATTGTATGTGCTTTGGTGCCTAGACTTAATCTGTGTAGAGCCCTCATGAAAATAGTGAGTGTATTCCAAATCTCCCTACCTGTCCTAAGGTGCTAACCCCTATCAAACTCACTTCGACTCAACCCAATGAATAGTATGTTTCTAGTTTTGGAGTTAGAATTATAATGAGCTTTTTTAGTCTGAGTAGTGCGGGTTTCAGGGATGGAGTATTGTGAGTCCATAATCTTCCAAATTGCATTTCCTTGGCTTAGCAAGTAAGCCTCCATGCACACCTTCAAGTATGCAAAATCAGTCCCATCGAACAGAGGTATTTTACTAACTCTGTCCATGTCGCCAAAAGATCACAAAACCGGTTAAGGTCAACTGGTGATCTTAACCTGCTCTGATACCAATTATTGGACAAAAAGGGCGACCAGAGGGGGGTGAATGGGAGCTTTTAAAATTTCTAGCTAAAACTAGCCTTCTGTTTTAAATCAGTCTCCTACAGAACAGGCTTCGAACACACCCTTCGGAGATCTGATTCTGAGGTATTTTAAGGCTCCAAAATCATGCTTCGCAAAGAGCAAAAGTTCGAAGTCAAGAAGACTTTGCTCGCACTCACAAACCTAAAAACACAACTCTGCTAGGATAGTGCAGGATCCGCACACTAGGTGCCTTCGTGCAGGCTTCGCACTACACACTTCGCAGAAGAAGGTTTTTCTCTGAGGACTTCGACCAGATACTTCGCACTAGCAAATGGTACTAGCCTTCGTATTTCGAAGGGCTAAACACAAACAGAACTGATTTTGCTGAGGGAAGAAAATAGGCTTCGAGCGCACACTGCTCAGTGCTTCGCTAGTAACATAGAGGGGTCGCCTTAGATTACACAAAGCGAACTCACACTGAACAGCACACACTTTGCACCAACAAAACACTCACACACTTCTCTACAAAAGAAACAGAGCAAAAACTCTAGCTTGTACAGAACGAAGTGTAGCATAGAGAAATCAACACATGCAGTGCAAAATAGGAATACAAGTTCAATAAGGAAATGAAGAACAGAATGAAAATTTCATTGCATGAATAAGGAACACAAAAGGACTCACAGGACTGAGTACATGTACATGGCGGCTAGCTCTGGAGTTCTAGAAATGGCTGCCCAAACTGTTGCCTAGACCTAGCGAGCCTTCACTATTTATAGGCACTATTCAACCATGTGAATAGACTACTCTACCCCTAGGGTTTACACTATTCTTGTCTCAGCAAGACAGGGGTACAGATGGTAGTCTACTTTTCTAGAGGCTTCTTTTGTCAGCTTCGCAGAGGAGACAACATCAGCTTTTGCAGAGCTGACACTATCAGCCTTTGCAGATTTGGAGTCTTCTGAAGCCCCCTTCACATGTGAGGTGTGCAGTAGCTTCGGTGACACGCTTGACCCCATAGGCCTTCGCTTCACCGAAGTCAACCTTCGATACAGTGACGGTTTTGAGCCAAAGCCGTCAAAGCTCTTGAGCCTTCACACCATCACCTCCAGAGTGGACCACCATAGTTTCGCAGCTACTTCTAGCTCGAACTCCGCCAATCCGTGTACCGAAGCCATTCATGGCCGAAGTACCTCAAGTCAGCCATACTCCGAAGACCCACCTTCGGAGTACGTTCGTCACCTTTCGAAGTCCCTCCATCCAAGACCTTCGCGTGAAGCATATCCATAAGCACCCCTTCGTAGTGTCTCAGCCCGGAGCACACTTCTATGAAGACCCTTATTCAGACCATGCCTTCGATGCACCTTGACTTCCGAGACCTTCGTCAAGTGTCCCTTCGAGTGCCTCCATCCGGAGCGCACTTAGAACGCCTTGCCTCAATGCTGAGGACTTCGTCCACCATACTCTGAAGATACTCCGTCCGGAGCACGCTTTGAAGTGCCTCGCCTCTGAGGACTTTGCCTCGAGGTACCTTCAGCCAGAGCCACCCTCCGCACTTTTTGCCTTTGCCTAGTGCACTTTGACCCGAGTACCGACCTTGACCCCACGCAGCCTTCGTGACCGAGCTCCCCGCTTGCCTGGCATCAAGTCTCCCACTTGACCTAGGTTCACTCACAGCGAACTGTCCGTCACCTCCGAAGTCACCTACGCACCACTCACAAATAGACCAATGTTTCCAGTACCCCGGAGACCTCTCCGATAAACAACCTTCGGTACACACTCCGGTGTACCGCCCAAAATACTGAACCCTTCGGTACACATGTCATCGTGCTCTGCCGGACCCTTCCAATAGACACACTCCGCTACACAGCTACAGTCAGCAATCATCGAAACATTCGGTAAACACCTCCGAACCCCCTTCGGAGGGACCCCTTCGCCCAGAAGAGAACTCGTCAATCACTCATCACAGACTTGAAACCAAGGCACATTTTAACTTGGTTTCTCAAAAAAATGAAATCTAAACAGATGAGACTTGTCATGGTTTGATAAAAAGTTAAAATTGTTTCGAGATTTTTTTTCATGTAGAATGTTTAGAAACCAGAGATTCTCATAGGACGAATTAGCATTTAGAGAATGAATGAGCTAGGTTTGAAAACAAACCGATTGTTAAATCCTCTTTTCAACTTGAAACATTTTTTTAAATCAAAATAAAAAATAATTTATCTAATGTACAAAATAGGTATTTTTCTCGGGCAGTTTACTATTTTTAATTCGTTAAGTGTATTTATAGGATTTAAATTAAAATAAGTGAAATTTCAACTAAAAGTACCTGAAATAATGAATAAAGATTTATAGAAAAATCATATTAATATTTCTGAGTCTATTTTAGTTATTATCGAATAAATTGAATTACATAATGAAAAATAGAGGTTGCGACACCCAATCGACAACATGAGCTTATTGGTTTTTTTAATTTTAAAAAAATAAAATGAAGTCTAAAAAGACGAGATTTGTCATAGAAAAATCATATTAATGTTTTTGAGTCTATTTTTAGTTTTTATTTAGTAAATTGAAAGATATTATGAAAAATCAAGGTTACGACACTCGATCGGCAACGTGGAGCTTAATGGTTTTTTTAATTTTTAAAAATCAAATGAAGTCTAAAAAACATTAGACTTGTCATGGTAGGATTTAAATTTCAAAATGTTTCGACAAAATTTTTATGTAGAATATTAAGAAACCAGAGATTCTCCTAGGACGAATTAGGTTTTAGTAATGAATGAGTTTTGTTTGAAAACAAATCGATTGTTAAATCCTCATTTGAACATGAAACTTTTTTAAAATCAAAATACAACATAACTTATCTAATGCACAAAATAGGTATTTTTCTCGGTCAATTTACTATTTTTAATTCACAAATTGATGGTTAAATCCTCGTTTGAACATGAAACTTTTTTTACAATCAACATAGAACATAACTTATTTAATGTATAAAATTGATATTTTTATGGGTAAGTTTACTTTTTTTAATTCATTAAATGTTTTTCTATGATTTATATTGAAATAAGTGAAATTTGAATTACAAGTGCCTAAAATAGTGAACAAAAATTATAGAAAATCACATTGATGTTTTTATTCTATTTATAGTTATTATCCAATAAATTGAAAGACATTATGAAAATCTAAGTTACGACACTCGATCAGCAATATGGATCTTAATGGTTGTTTATTTTAAAAAATCAAATGAAGTCTAAAAAAGACGAGACTTGTCATTTTGTGATAAAAAGTTAAAAATATTTCGAGAAATTTTTCATGTAGAATGTTAAGAAACCATAGATTCTCCTAGGATGAATTAGCTTTTAGATAATGAATGAGTTTGGTTTGAAAACAAATCGGTGGTTAAATCCTCGTTTGAACTTGAAGCTTATTTTACGATCAACATAGAACATAACTTATCTAATGTACAAAATTGATATTTTTCTGGGTCAATTTACTATTTTTAAATCATTAAGTGTTTTTGTAGGATTTATATTGAAATAATTGAAATTTTAATTACAAGTGCATAAAATAGTGAATAAAAAATATAGAAAATAGTATTGATGTTTTTATTCTATTTTTAGTGATTATACAATAAATTGAAAGACATTATGAAAAATTTAAGTTATGACACTCCATCGGCAACATGTAGCTTAATGATTTTTTAATTTTAAAAATAAAATAAAGTCTAAAAAAGACAAGAGTTGTCATTGTGTGATAAAAAATTAAAAATGTTTCGAGAAATTTTTCATGTAGAATGTTAAGAAACCATAGATTCCCCTAGGATGATTTAGGTTTTAGAGAAAGAATGACTTAGGTTAGAAAACAGATCGATAGTTAATTTAAAAATGTTGGACCGAAAAAGGCGACTAGAGGGGGGTGAATGGGAGCTTTTAAAATTTTTGGCTAAAACTAGCCTTCTGTTTTAAATCAGTCTCCTGCAGAATAGGCTTCGAACACACCCTTCGAAGATCTGATTTGGAGGTATTTAAAGGCGCCGAAATCAGGCTTCACAAATAGCAAAAGTTCGAAGTCAAGAAGACTTCGCTCACACTCACAAACCTAAAAACACAACTCTGCTAGGATAGTGAATTTAGAGAATGAATGAGCTAGGTTTGAAAACAAATCGATGGTTAAATCCTTGTTTCAACTTGAAACATTTTTTAAAATCAAAATAAAAAATAATTTATCTAATGTACAAAATAGGTATTTTTCTCGATCAGTTTACTATTTTTAATTCGTTAAGTATATTTATAGGATTTAAATTAAAATAAGTGAAATTTCAACTACAACAACCTGAAATAATGAATAAAGATTTATAGAAAAATCATATTAATATTTCTAAGTCTATTTTTAGTTATTATCCAATAAATTGAATTACATAATGAAAAATAGAGGTTGCGACACCCGATGGACAACATGGAGCTTAACGGTTTTTTAATTTTAAAAATCAAATGAAATCTAAAAAGACGAGACTTGTCATAGAAAAATCATATTAATGTTTTTGATTTTATTTTTTGTTTTTATTTAATAAATTGAAAGATATTATGAAAAATAAAGGTTACGACACTCAATCGGCAACGTGGAGATTAATGGTTTTTTTTTTAATTTTAAAAAATCAAATGAAGTCTAAAAAACATTAGACTTGTCATGGTAGGATTTAAATTTAAAAATGTTCTGACAAAAGTTTTATTTAGAATTTTAAAAAACTAGAGATTCTCCTAGGACGAATTAGGTTTTAGAGAATGAATGAGTTTTGTTTGAAAACAAATCGATTGTTAAATCCTCATTTGAACTTGAAACTTTTTTAAAATCAAAATACAACATAACTTATCTAATGCACAAAATAGGTATTTTTCTCGGTCAGTTTACTATTTTTAATTCACAAATCGATGGTTAAATCCTCGTTTGGACTTGAAACTTTTTTATAATCAACATAGAACATAACTTATTTAATGTATAAAATTTATATTTTTCTGGATCATTTTACTATTTTTAATTCATTAAATGTTTTTCTATAATTTATATTGAAATAAGTGAAATTTTAATTACAAGTGCCTGAAATAGTGAACAAAAATTAAAGAAAACCATATTGATGTTTTTATTCTATTTTTATTTATTACAAAATAAATTGAAAGACATTATGAAAAATCTAAGTTACGAAACTTGATCAGCAATATGGAGCTTAATGGTTGTTTATTTTAAAAAATCAAATGAAGTCTAAAATAGACGAGACTTGTCATTTTGGGATAAAAAGTTAAAAATATTTCGAGAAATTTTTCATGTAGAATGTTAAGAAACCATAGATTCTCCTAGGATGAATTAGCTTTTAGATAATGAATGAGTTTGGTTTGAAAACAAATCGGTGGTTTAATCCTCGTTTGAACTTGAAGCTTATTTTACGATCAACATAGAACATAACTTATCTAATGTACAAAATTGATATTTTTCTGGGTTAGTTTACTATTTTTAAATCATTAAGTGTTTTTCTAGGATTTATATTGAAATAATTGAAATTTTAATTACAAGTGCATAAAATAGTGAATAAAAAATATAGAAAATAGTATTGATGTTTTTATTCTATTTTTAGTGATTATACAATAAATTGAAAGACATTATGAAAATTTAAGTTATGACACTCGATCGGCAACATGTAGCTTAATGATTTTTTAATTATAAAAATAAAATAAAGTCTAAAAAGACGAGAGTTGTCATTGTGTGATAAAAAATTAAAAATGTTTCGAGAAATTTTTCATGTAGAATGTTAAGAAACCATAGATTCCCCTAGGATGATTTAGGTTTTAGAGAAGGAATGACATAGGTTAGAAAACAGATCGATAGTTAATTTAAAAATGTTGGATCGAAAAGGGCGACTAGAGGGGGGTGAATGGGAGCTTTTAATATTTTTGGCTAAAACTAGCCTTCTGTTTTAAATCAGTCTCCTGCAGAATAGGCTTCGAACACACCCTTCGAAGATCTGATTTGGAGGTATTTAAAGGCGCCGAAATCAGGCTTCGCAAATAGCAAAAGTTCGAAGTCAAGAAGACTTCGCTCACACTCACAAACCTAAAAACACAACTATGCTAGGATAGTGCATTTAGAGAATGAATGAGCTAGGTTTGAAAACAAATCGATGGTTAAATCCTTGTTTCAACTTGAAACATTTTTTAAAATCAAAATAAAAAATAATTTTTCTAATGTACAAAATAGGTATTTTCTCGATCAGTTTACTATTTTTAATTCGTTAAGTATATTTATAGGATTTAAATTAAAATAAGTGAAATTTCAACTACAACAACCTGAAATAATGAATAAAGATTTATAGAAAAATCATATTAATATTTCTAAGTCTATTTTTAGTTATTATCCAATAAATTGAATTACATAATGAAAAATAGAGGTTGTGCCACCCGATGGACAACATGGAGCTTAACGGTTTTTTAATTTTAAAAAATCAAATGAAATCTAAAAAGACGAGACTTGTCATAGAAAAATCATATTAATGTTTTTGAGTCTATTTTTAGTTTTTATTTAATAAATTGAAAGATATTATGAAAAATAAAGGTTACGACACTCGATCGGCAATGTGGAGCTTAATGGTTTTTTTTTAATTTTAAAAATCAAATGAAGTCTAAAAAACATTAGACTTGTCATGGTAGGATTTAAATTTAAAAATGTTCTAACAAAAGTTTTATTTAGAATTTTAAAAACTAGAGATTCTCCTAGGATGAATTAGGTTTTAGAGAATGAATGAGTTTTGTTTGAAAACAAATCGATTGTTAAATCCTCATTTGAACTTGAAACTTTTTTAAAATCAAAATACACATAACTTATCTAATGCACAAAATAGGTATTTTTCTCGGTCAGTTTACTATTTTTAATTCACAAATTGATGGTTAAATCCTCGTTTGGACTTGAAGCTTATTTTACGATCAACATAGAACATAACTTATCTAATGTACAAAATTGATATTTTTCTGGGTCAGTTTACTATTTTTAAATCATTAAGTGTTTTTCTAGGATTTATATTGAAATAATTGAAATTTTAATTACAAGTGCATAAAATAGTGAATAAAAAATATAGAAAATAGTATTGATGTTTTTATTCTATTTTTAGTGATTATACAATAAATTGAAAGACATTATGAAAAATTTAAGTTATGACACTCGATCGGCAACATGTAGCTTAATGATTTTTTAATTTTAAAAATAAAATAAAGTCTAAAAAGATGAGAGTTGTCATTGTGTGATAAAAATTAGAAATATTTCGAGAAATTTTTCATGTAGAATGTTAAGAAACCATAGATTCCCCTAGGATGATTTAGGTTTTAGAGAAGGAATGACTTAGGTTAGAAAACAGATCGATAGTTAATTTAAAAATGTTGGATCGAAAAGGGCGACTAGAGGGGGGTGAATGGGAGCTTTTAAAATTTTTGGCTAAAACTAGCCTTCTGTTTTAAATCAGTCTCCTGCAGAATAGGCTTCGAACACACCCTTCGAAGATCTGATTTGGAGGTATTTAAAGGCGCCGAAATCAGGCTTCGCAAATAGCAAAAGTTCGAAGTCAAGAAGACTTTTCTCACACTCACAAACCTAAAACACAACTCTGCTAGGATAGTGCATTTAGAGAATGAATGAGCTAGGTTTGAAAACAAATTGATGGTTAAATCCTTGTTTCAACTTGAAACATTTTTTAAAATCAAAATAAAAAATAATTTATCTAATGTACAAAATAGGTATTTTCTCGATCAGTTTACTATTTTTAATTCGTTAAGTATATTTATAGGATTTAAATTAAAATAAGTGAAATTTCAACTACAACAACCTGAAATAATGAATAAGATTTATAGAAAAATCATATTAATATTTCTAAGTCTAGTTTTAGTTATTATCCAATAAATTGAATTACATAATGAAAAATAGAGGTTGCGCCACCCGATGGACAACATGGAGCTTAACGGTTTTTTAATTTTAAAAAATCAAATGAAATCTAAAAGACGAGACTTGTCATAGAAAATCATATTAATGTTTTTGAGTCTATTTTTAGTTTTTATTTAATAAATTGAAAGATATTATGAAAAATAAAGGTTACGACACTCGATCGGCAACGTGGAGCTTAATGGTTTTTTTTTAATTTTAAAAAATCAAATGAAGTCTAAAAAACATTAGACTTGTCATGGTAGGATTTAAATTTAAAAATGTTCTAACAAAAGTTTTATTTAGAATTTTAAAAAACTAGAGATTCTCCTAGGATGAATTAGGTTTTAGAGAATGAATGAGTTTTGTTTGAAAACAAATCGATTGTTAAATCCTCATTTGAACTTGAAACTTTTTTAAAATCAAAATACACATAACTTATCTAATGCACAAAATAGGTATTTTTCTCGGTCTGTTTACTATTTTTAATTCACAAATTGATGGTTAAATCCTCGTTTGGACTTGAAACTTTTTTATAATCAACATAGAACATAACTTATTTAATGTATAAAATTGATATTTTTCTGGATCATTTTACTATTTTTAATTCATTAAATGTTTTTCTATAATTTATATTGAAATAAGTGAAATTTGAATTACAAGTGCCTGAAATAGTGAACAAAAATTATAGAAAACCGTATTGATGTTTTTATTCTATTTTTATTTATTACAAAATAAATTGAAAGACATTATGAAAAATCTAAGTTACGACACTCGATCGGAACTTAGAGCTTAATGGTTTTTTAATTTTAGAAAAATCAAATGAAGTCTAAAAAAGACGAGACTTGTCATTGTTTGATAAAAATTTAAAAATGTTTCGAGAATTTTTTTCATGTAGAATGTTAAGAAACCATAGATTCTCCTACGATGAATTAGGTTTTAGAGAAGGAATGAGTTAGGTTTGAAAACAAATCGATGGTTAATTTTTAAAAAAATCAAATGAAATCTAAAAAGACGAGACTTGTCATGGTTTGATAAAAAATTAAAATTGTTTCAAGAATTTATTTCATGTAGGATGTTAAGAACCAGAGATTTTCCTAGAATGAATTAGGTTTTAGAGAAGAAATGAGTTAAGTTTGAAAACAATTCGTTGGATAAATCCTCATTTGAACTTGAAAATTTTTGAAAATAAAGAAAACATAACTTATCTACTTTACAAAATAGGTATTTTCTTGGTCAATTCTAAAAAAACAGAACTGAATTCTAAAAAGGATGAGTCATGTCATCATGTTATGATATGATACCTAGGTGATGTGATTAAAATTGAAAAATATTTCGAGAATTGTTTCATGTAGGATGTTAAGAAACCGGAGATTCTCCGAGGACGAATTAGGTTTTAGAGAAGGAATGAGTTAGGTTTCAAAATAAATCGAAGGTTAAATCCTCGTTAGAACTTGAAACTTTTTTTACAATCAACATAGAACATAACTTATCTAATGTACAAAATTGATATTTTTCTGGGTCATTTTACTATTTTTAATTCATTAATTGTTTTTCTAACATTTGTACTGAAATAAGTAAAATTAGAATTACATGTGCTTGAAATAGTGAATAAAATTATAGAAAATCATATTGATGTTTTAATTCTATTTTTAGTTATTATACAATAAATTTAAAGACATTATGAAAAATCTAAGTTACGTCACTCGATCAGAAACTTAGAGCTAAATGTTTTTTTAATTTTAGAAAATAAAATGAACTCTAAAAAAGACGAGACTTGTCATTGTTTGATAAAAAATTAAAATTGTTTCGAGAATTTTTTTCATGTAGGATGTTAAGAACCAGAGATTCTCCTAGGATGAATTAGGTTTTAGAGAAGGAATGAGTTAGGTTTGAAAAAATTCGTTGGTTAAATACTCATTTGAACTTGAAAAATTTTTGAAAATAAAAAAAACATAACTTATCTACCGTACAAAATAGGTATTCTTCTTGGTCAATTCTAAAAAAATGAACTGAATTCTAAAAAAGATGAGTCATGTCATCATGTTATGATATGATACCTAGGTGATGTGATTAAAATTGAAAAATATTTCGAGAATTGTTTCATTTAGGATGTTAAGAAACCGGAGATTCTCCGAGGACTAATTAGGTTTTAGAGAAGGAATGAGTTAGGTTTCAAAATAAATCGAAGGTTAAATCCTCGTTAGAACTTGAAACTTTTTTTACAATCAACATAGAACATAACTTATCTAATGTACAAAATTGATATTTTTCTGGGTCATTTTACTATTTTTAATTCATTAATTGTTTTTCTAACATTTGTACTGAAATAAGTAAAATTAGAATTACATGTGCTTGAAATAGTGAATAAAATTATAGAAAATCATATTGATGTTTTAATTCTATTTTAATTATTATACAATAAATTTAAAGACATTATGAAAAATCTAAGTACGTCACTCGATCATAAACTTAGAGCTAAAATGTTTTTTTAATTTTAGACAATAAAATGAACTCTAAAAAAGACGAGACTTGTCATTGTTTGATAAAAAATTAAAATTGTTTCGAGAATTTTTTTCATGTAGGATGTTAAGAACCAGAGATTCTCCTAGGATGAATTAGGTTTTAGAGAAGGAATGAGTTAGGTTTGAAAAATTCGTTGGTTAATACTCATTTGAACTTGAAAAATTTTTGAAAATAAAAAAAACATAACCTTATCTACCGTACAAAATATGTATTCTTCTTAAAAATCTAAGTTACGACACTCGATCGGAAACTTAGAGCTTAATGGTCATTGATTTTAGAAAAATCAAATGAAGTCTAAAAAAGACGAGACTTGTCATTGTTTGATAAAAATTTAAAAACAATTCGAGAAATTTTCATGTAGAATGTTAAGAAACCATAGATTCTCCTACGATGAATTAGGTTTTAGAGAAGGAATGAGTTAGGTTTGGAAACAAATAAATGGTTAATTTAAAAAAAAATCAAATGAAATCTAAAAAGACGAGACTTGTCATGGATTGATAAAAAATTAAAATTGTTTTGAGAATTTTTTCATGTAGGATGTTAAGAACGAGAGATTCTCCTAGGATGAATTAGGTTTTTAGAGAAGGAATGAGTTAGGTTTGAAAAAATTCGTTGGTTAAATACTCATTTGAACTTGAAAAATTTTTGAAAAAAAAAACATAACTTATCTACCGTACAAAATAGGTATTCTTCTTGGTCAATTCTAAAAAAATGAACTGAATTCTAAAAAAGATGAGTCATGTCATCATGTTATGATATGATACCTAGGTGATGTGATTAAAATTGAAAAATATTTCGAGAATTGTTTCATTCAGGATGTTAAGAAACCGGAGATTCTCCGAGGATGAATTAGGTTTTAGAGAAGGAATGAGTTAGGTTTCAAAATAAATCGAAGGTTAAATCCTCGTTAGAACTTGAAACTTTTTTTACAATCAACATAGAACATAACTTATCTAATGTACAAAATTGATATTTTTCTGGGTCATTTTACTATTTTAATTCATTAATTGTTTTTCTAACATTTGTACTGAAATAAGTAAAATTAGAATTACATGTGCTTGAAATAGTGAATAAAAATTATAGAAAATCATATTGATGTTTTAATTCTATTTTTAGTTATTATACAATAAATTTAAAGACATTATGAAAAATCTAAGTTACGTCACTCGATCATAAACTTAGAGCTAAAATGTTTTTTTAATTTTAGAAAATAAAATGAACTCTAAAAAAGACGAGACTTGTCATTGTTTGATAAAAAATTAAAATTGTTTCGAGAATTTTTTTCATGTAGGATGTTAAGAACCAGAGATTCTCCTAGGATGAATTAGGTTTTAGAGAAGGAATGAGTTAGGTTTGAAAAAATTCGTTGGTTAAATACTCATTTGAACTTGAAAAATTTTTGAAAATAAAAAAAACATAACTTATCTACCGTACAAAATAGGTATTCTTCTTGGTCAATTCTAAAAAAATGAACTGAATTCTAAAAAAGATGAGTCATGTCATCATGTTATGATATGATACCTAGGTGATGTGATTAAAATTGAAAAATATTTCGAGAATTGTTTCATTTAGGATGTTAAGAAACCGGAGATTCTCCGAGGACTAATTAGGTTTTAGAGAAGGAATGAGTTAGGTTTCAAAATAAATCGAAGGTTAAATCCTCGTTAGAACTTGAAACTTTTTTTACAATCAACATAGAACATAACTTATCTAATGTACAAAATTGATATTTTTCTGGGTCATTTTACTATTTTTAATTCATTAATTGTTTTTCTAACATTTGTACTGAAATAAGTAAAATTAGAATTACATGTGCTTGAAATAGTGAATAAAATTATAGAAAATCATATTGATGTTTTAATTCTATTTTTAGTTATTATACAATAAATTTAAAGACATTATGAAAAATCTAAGTTACGTCACTCGATCATAAACTTAGAGCTAAAATGTTTTTTTAATTTTAGAAAATAAAATGAACTCTAAAAAAGACGAGACTTGTCATTGTTTGATAAAAAATTAAAATTGTTTCGAGAATTTTTTCATGTAGGATGTTAAGAACCAGAGATTCTCCTAGGATGAATTAGGTTTTAGAGAAGGAATGAGTTAGGTTTGAAAAAATTCGTTGGTTAAATACTCATTTGAACTTGAAAAATTTTTGAAAATAAAAAAAACATAACTTATCTACCGTACAAAATAGGTATTCTTCTTGGTCAATTCTAAAAAAATGAACTGAATTCTAAAAAAGATGAGTCATGTCATCATGTTATGATATGATACCTAGGTGATGTGATTAAAATTGAAAATATTTCGAGAATTGTTTCATTTAGGATGTTAAGAAACCGGAGATTCTCCGAGGACTAATTAGGTTTTAGAGAAGGAATGAGTTAGGTTTCAAAATAAATCGAAGGTTAAATCCTCGTTAGAACTTGAAACTTTTTTACAATCAACATAGAACATAACTTATCTAATGTACAAAATTGATATTTTTCTGGGTCATTTTACTATTTTAATTCATTAATTGTTTTTCTAACATTTGTACTGAAATAAGTAAAATTAGAATTACATGTGCTTGAAATAGTGAATAAAATTATAGAAAATCATATTGATGTTTTAATTCTATTTTAATTATTATACAATAAATTTAAAGACATTATGAAAAATCTAAGGTACGTCACTCGATCATAAACTTAGAGCTAAAATGTTTTTTTAATTTTAGACAATAAAATGAACTCTAAAAAAGACGAGACTTGTCATTGTTTGATAAAAAATTAAAATTGTTTCGAGAATTTTTTTCATGTAGGATGTTAAGAACCAGAGATTCTCCTAGGATGAATTAGGTTTTAGAGAAGGAATGAGTTAGGTTTGAAAAAATTCGTTGGTTTAATACTCATTTGAACTTGAAAAATTTTTGAAAATAAAAAAAACATAACTTATCTACCGTACAAATATGTATTCTTCTTAAAAATCTAAGTTACGACACTCGATCGGAAACTTAGAGCTTAATGGTCATTTGATTTTAGAAAAATCAAATGAAGTCTAAAAAAGACGAGACTTGTCATTGTTTGATAAAAATTTAAAAACAATTCGAGAAATTTTCATGTAGAATGTTAAGAAACCATAGATTCTCCTACGATGAATTAGGTTTTAGAGAAGGAATGAGTTAGGTTTGGAAACAAATAAATGGTTAATTTAAAAAAAATCAAATGAAATCTAAAAAAGACGAGACTTGTCATGGATTGATAAAAAATTAAAATTGTTTCGAGAATTTTTTTCATGTAGGATGTTAAGAACGAGAGATTCTCCTAGGATGAATTAGGTTTTAGAGAAGGAATGAGTTAGGTTTGAAAAAATTCGTTGGTTAATACTCATTTGAACTTGAAAAATTTTTGAAAATAAAAAAACATAACTTATCTACCGTACAAAATAGGTATTCTTCTTGGTCAATTCTAAAAAAATGAACTGAATTCTAAAAAAGATGAGTCATGTCATCATGTTATGATATGATACCTAGGTGATGTGATTAAAATTGAAAAATATTTCGAGAATTGTTTCATTCAGGATGTTAAGAAACCGGAGATTCTCCGAGGATGAATTAGGTTTTAGAGAAGGAATGAGTTAGGTTTCAAAATAAATCGAAGGTTAAATCCTCGTTTGAACTTGAAACTTTTTTTACAATCAACATAGAACATAACTTATCTAATGTACAAAATTGATATTTTTCTGGGTCATTTTACTATTTTTAATTCATTAATTGTTTTTCTAACATTTGTAATGAAATAAGTAAAATTATAATTACATGTGCCTGAAATAGTGAATAAAATTTATAGAAAGTCATATTGATGTTTTTAATTCTATTTTTAGTTATTATACAATAAATTGAAAGACATTATTAAAAATCTAAGTTACGACACTCGATCGGAAACTTAGAGCTTAATGGTTTTTTAATTTTAGAAAAATCAAATGAAGTCTAAAAAAGACGAGACTTGTCATTGTTTGATAAAAATTTAAAAACAATTCGAGAAATTTTTCATGTAGAATGTTAAGAAACCATAGATTCTCCTACGATGAATTAGGTTTTAGAGAACGAAATGAGTTAGGTTTGGAAACAAATAAATGGTTAATTTTTAAAAAAATCAAATGAAATCTAAAAAAGACGAGACTTGTCATGGTTTGATAAAAAATTAAAATTGTTTCGAGAATTGTTTTCATGTAGGATGTTAACAAACCGGAGATTCTCCGAGGACGAATTAGGTTTTAGAGAAGGAATGAGTTAGGTTTCAAAATAAATCGAAGGTTAAATCCTCGTTAGAACTTGAAACTTTTTTTACAATCAACATAGAACATAACTTATCTAATGTACAAAATTGATATTTTTCGAGAATTGTTTTCCTGTAGGATGTTAACAAACCGGAGATTCTCCGAGGACGAATTAGGTTTTAGAGAAGGAATGAGTTAGGTTTGAAAAAATTCGTTGGTTAAATACTCATTTGAACTTGAAAAATTTTTGAAAATAAAAAAAACATAACTTATCGACCGTACAAAATAGGTATTCTTCTTGGTCAATTCTAAAAAAATGAACTGAATTCTAAAAAAGATGAGTCATGTCATCATGTTATGATATGATACCTAGGTGATGTGATTAAAATTGAAAAATATTTCGAGAATTGTTTCATTTAGGATGTTAAGAAACCGGAGATTCTCCGAGGACGAATTAGGTTTTAGAGAAGGAATGAGTTAGGTTTCAAAATAAATCGAAGGTTAAATCCTCGTTAGAACTTGAAACTTTTTTTACAATCAACATAGAACATAACTTATCTAATGTACAAAATTGATATTTTTCTAGGGTCATTTTACTATTTTTAATTCATTAATTGTTTTTCTAACATTTGTACTGAAATAAGTAAAATTAGAATTACATGTGCCTGAAATAGTGAATAAAATTATAGAAAATCATATTGATGTTTTAATTCTATTTTTAGTTATTATACAATAAATTGAAAGACATTATTAAAAATCTAAGTTACGACACTCGATCGGAAACTTAGAGCTTAATGGTTTTTTAATTTTAGAAAATAAAATGAAGCTCTAAAAAAGACGAGACTTGTCATTGTTTGATAAAAATTTAAAACAATTTCGAGAAATTTTTTCATGTAGAATGTTAAGAACCAGAGATTCTCCTAGGATGAATTAGGTTTTAGAGAAGGAATGAGTTAGGTTTGAAAAAATTCGTTGGTTAAATACTCATTTGAACTTGAAAAATTTTTGAAAATAAAAAAAACATAACTTATCTACCGTACAAAATAGGTATTCTTCTTGGTCAATTCTAAAAAAATGAACTGAATTCTAAAAAAGATGAGTCATGTCATCATGTTATGATATGATACCTAGGTGATGTGATTAAAATTGAAAAATATTTCGAGAATTGTTTCATTTAGGATGTTAAGAAACCGGAGATTCTCCGAGGACTAATTAGGTTTTAGAGAAGGAATGAGTTAGGTTTCAAAATAAATCGAAGGTTAAATCCTCGTTAGAACTTGAAACTTTTTTTACAATCAACATAGAACATAACTTATCTAATGTACAAAATTGATATTTTTCTGGGTCATTTTACTATTTTTAATTCATTAATTGTTTTTCTAACATTTGTACTGAAATAAGTAAAATTAGAATTACATGTGCTTGAAATAGTGAATAAAATTATAGAAAATCATATTGATGTTTTAATTCTATTTTTAGTTATTATACAATAAATTTAAAGACATTATGAAAAATCTAAGTTACGTCACTCGATCATAAACTTAGAGCTAAATGTTTTTTTAATTTTAGAAAATAAAATGAACTCTAAAAAAGACGAGACTTGTCATTGTTTGATAAAAAATTAAAATTGTTTCGAGAATTTTTTTCATGTAGGATGTTAAGAACCAGAGATTCTCCTAGGATGAATTAGGTTTTAGAGAAGGAATGAGTTAGGTTTGAAAAAATTCGTTGGTTAAATACTCATTTGAACTTGAAAAATTTTTGAAAATAAAAAAAACATAACTTATCTACCGTACAAAATAGGTATTCTTCTTGGTCAATTCTAAAAAAATGAACTGAATTCTAAAAAAGATGAGTCATGTCATCATGTTATGATATGATACCTAGGTGATGTGATTAAAATTGAAAAATATTTCGAGAATTGTTTCATTTAGGATGTTAAGAAACCGGAGATTCTCCGAGGACGAATTAGGTTTTAGAGAAGGAATGAGTTAGGTTTCAAAATAAATCGAAGGTTAAATCCTCGTTAGAACTTGAAACTTTTTTTACAATCAACATAGAACATAACTTATCTAATGTACAAAATTGATATTTTTCTGGTTCATTTTACTATTTTTAATTCATTAATTGTTTTTCTAACATTTGTAATGAAATAAGTAAAATTAGAATTACATGTGCCTGAAATAGTGAATAAAATTTATAGAAAATCGTATTGATGTTTTAATTCTATTTTTAGTTATTATACAATAAATTGAAAGACATTATTAAAAATCTAAGTTACGGCACTCGATCGGAAACTTAGAGCTTAATGGTTTTTTAATTTTAGAAAAATCAAATGAAGTCTAAAAAAGACGAGACTTGTCATTGTTTGATAAAAATTTAAAACAATTCGAGAAATTTTTCATGTAGAATGTTAAGAAACCATAGATTCTCCTACGATGAATTAGGTTTTAGAGATGGAATGAGTTAGGTTTGGAAACAAATAAATGGTTAATTTTAAAAAAATCAAATGAAATCTAAAAAAGACGAGACTTGTCATGGTTTGATAAAAATTAAAATTGTTTCGAGAATTTTTTTCATGTAGGATGTTAACAAACCGGAGATTCTCCGAGGACGAATTAGGTTTTAGAGAAGGAATGAGTTAGGTTTCAAAATAAATCGAAGGTTAAATCCTCGTTAGAACTTGAAACTTTTTTTACAATCAACATAGAACATAAATTATCTAATGTACAAAATTGATATTTTTCTGGGTC